>BQNB010084016.1:4911-28874 GCA_026074375.1 Tanacetum coccineum
GATAAGTCATGAACGAATTTGATCTTAAAACCCGCGCGTTTTCATTTTGAAACCCTAATTTGACCTATTTTGCTTTCTAGCTTAACGAATCTTTATTTTAAACTTGCGTTATATTAAATCTTCATATTTTAGTTTATTATAACTTATAAATGTCTATTGAAATGTTAAAATAAGCTTGCATGGCAATTTAGACATGTTTTGTAAATATTATCCATGCAAGGGGTATATATCGTAACTTTCAGAAACTTGTAACTAAAAGGACTAAAAATATCATTTTATCAAAGTTATAACTACAGGGGTCTATTATGTCACTTTTCAAAGTGTAAGGTTTACTTGGTATATCTTTTAAACTTGAAGGACCAAACTCGTAAAAGTGCAAACTCCAAGGGTATATTTTGCCACTTTTCAAACTCAATGGTCTAAAATGTAACATTTTGAATATAAAAACACATTAAAAACATTACAAGACATAACTTTAATTAACGCTTGACGTGCTTAACATATCCAGATATTGATTAAAATGCTTAAAACTACTTATGTTATAACTATTATATCATTCATCATCGATGTGCTTTCGAAAATCATGTCTCGGATCTATATCATACCAAAATACTAGGGAGATTCATATTAAGGGGTTTCATCTTGGTATTACGTTCTGACTGAGTCGTTGGGTTTACGATTTAAAGTGCCCTAGCTCCTCAAACGTTTACTGAATGACTTCTGAATTATGATGGCCCGAACGGTGTTATGATAATCTTTATATCAAAATCAACATCGATATTCAAAAGTTACATATTCAATCAAACTAAGACTTAACATATATTCACAGGTTGCCTGTGACGGAGCCGTTACTATTCATTTCATATACATTGCTATCAATTTCCCTATAACTGTTCAGGTGAGTTCATAGCCTCGCATTTCAATATTTCAAATGTTTTATAAACCCGCGAGGGGGATACATGCTATAAACATGAATGCAATTATTTCTGTATGCTATTTCAATCTATTATTGCCTAAGTAACTATTTGCCTTTAAGTCCCCATAATCATGAACCGTTAATTACTTTACGGAGTAAGCGCGAATGATGTGAATAGATCTATTTGGGTTGGACTCCCCGTTGGTGTACCCAGTTACGTGTAACCAATTGCACATCATTAGAAATCACGCGGGTATTTTGGCAAAGGTGCCCGCAGGGGCTATAACGTATCACCATACCCTAAGGCTTCGGATTCATGAGCTAATGGCAATAATATTTGTTTTCATAACGGGTGTATAACAACGTAGCCCAATATCAAATTTTCATTCAAATTATTTAACTTAAACCTATGAATATCACTCAACCTTTGTGTTGACTTTTTAGCATGTTTTATCTCAGGTAACTAAGCAATCTATGGCACGGAGTGGCAAGGACTTGAAGATGGAAAAACCGTTATCATTCAAACTTTGTATTTTGGATTTTGGGACCTCTCGTTTGTAAAAACTCTGAAGAAATAATGAATGATAACTAAATTTTCAAAAACGACTCTTTTTGATTCGTTTTCTATGATTATGACTATTGTACCTTGAAGTAATACCCCAGATTAGCTTCCGCTGCTATATGTCAAAATGGGGGTGTTACATTTACAGCTAAAACGGCTGGCTTAATAGTATGATGAAATAATACGGAGACGTGACTGAAATATAGGTCGACGTAATTTCTAATAGCAAAAGAATAAATTTCTCTACATGTCGTGCATACGTATTTCAGCTGCTGCTTGCTTCGATCACTAACTCGGAATTCATCGACGAGTCCTCCTCCAGGTGTTACGCAAGGAAAGGGTACGAAGAGTAGTTAAGTGTACGTCGCGACTCACTCACGGAATCATTAGCGTGCGAAGACGATCTATGGGACATATTGTGACTGTAACAGTGTCCATAATAACAAGGTGCTTAAAGACAGTTGTGACAACAATAACCGACATAAAAACAAACTCAGAACATAAATGGATCAATCAAAATAAGCATGATGTACAAAACTAAAATAGTAGACATCTAAAAATAAATGGTGTACAATGCACATAATCCCTAGTATGCTTTTTAGTGACCAAAGTTGAAAGTCGGTTTTAAACTTGTTTAAAATAATGTCTATACCTATTGTTGCATGATACTCCTTAAATTAGATATAGTTGATCAAGTTATGTCTAATTTAGGTCTAATGATGCAACTACTTGAACTAGTCGACTCGTTTCATGTTCGGTGTTTTTAGAAAAAGAAATCATTTTGGTTATAGTTTGGATTTTTATTTTTTTAAAAACTAGCATTCTCTAAAACCTTAGGCTCTGATTAGAAATCTCTCACACCCCACCATGGTAGAAACGCGAGGTGTAACATATTAATAAACATCACACAAGATGATAGATAAAACATCATACATGAATTAAGATAAAAAAAGATATCCGAAGTACAACATTTCTGTTCCATGTACAAGTTTAAAATGTACCACTTAAGATAAGTTGTTTCTCTTCCGAACATGGTTAACCCAAAAGACATGAACTTCGAAAGAAATGAGACATCTTGTAGATGTCCAAATGAAAATGTGCTAAGTTTCCACTTTAGGAAGGTCACTTGGAAAGCAAGATAAAAAAGGTCAACTATCAAAATAGATGGTCACAAGATTATGTACACAATAACAGTTTATAAAAGACTAGATGTCCAAAAATAGTTTTCCAAGCCAATATCATGTTGCCAAAACAAATTGAGAGTCCAACAATGACTCAAGTTTTCCAAATGTAGTTCTCGTTACCAAAAGTAACGTAACACTAATCAATTTAATATATATATATATATATATATATGTATGCTATAGTGTTTATGCAAGGTACTACTTAAACGTATTACAGCCTAATCGTTCCAAATATACAATCAAGTTCTAGTTGTATAGTGTGGCACAAACACTTAGTACTATGCACCCTTATGCGGGGAGTGAGAAGGGGCTAATCTCCTAATAGCGCTATCTATAGGTACTAACGTCTCAATCTCGTTGAGGGGGAAAGTGAGTTAAAAGTAGTGGCGGGTTCCAAGCATACAACAACATACATATCAAGTTCAAACTTCAAAGTTCAAATTTCAACACGTTTTCAAAGTTCAACAAGTTCAAATCAAGTTCCGTACGTTCAAAACAAGTTCAAGTTTAAATATGCTCAAAAGTTTAAATACTTAAAAGTAAGAGCATAGCAATACAACACGCCATTCTTTTCACCCCAAAACATTTAAAACATGTAAAAAGGGGGATGTGAGAAACTCACCTTGTCTTGCAAAAGTAGTGTATACAAAGATGGATCAACAATAATGATCAAAAGGTTTCACGAACGCGCGCCCTTCTACTACGACCTAAGGCAAGTAAAATAGTATGTATTAGACTCTCAAAGAAATGCTCGGAAACAACATAAGTTAATTAGTTAAGTCTTATATCAAGTTACTTCACAAAATACCATTTTTATTATATAGACTAAAACCTTAAATATGTTCCAAATCTTGAGTGCCATTCTGGTAGCATTTTATTAAGTTAATGATTTTCATCAGTATTTTTCCTTTTGATATATCTTATTATAATTCTTATGAGTCTCTACGTCATTTGATATTTATTTTTTAGGTCTTTAACCCTTTCAAATAATCTTGCAAGGAAATAGACTATTCTGGACTGCTGTCTTGTATATGAATGTACAGAGGGTCTTACTTCGAATTTGGGTTCCATGTTTTTGGTGACATGTTCATCATATATTAAATAACCCAAATAAAGTTCCAGTTCTAAAAATGGAGGTATGAGTGAGGATACACTACAAAAATATGCCACTTAACATATATCAGGATCAACTTATGTTTTTGCGCACCTGTCGTTACAAACGGTTGGATGACTTTTATCATTCAGATGGTGTTATTATAATGGTTGGTTAGCTCTTTCAAATTAGTTGATGTTAGACTCAGAATCATAACAAAAATCTTTTTTTTTGGACCAGTTAATGTCTTACAAATTAACATAAAAGTTTTATGCCTAATCTGCCTTGAAATGGTAGATGTCTTACATACACTTTTACCAACCCAAACTCCTAGAAACGACCAAGACAAATCCCAAAGTTATTTTAGACATCTATAAAAATCGATTTTATATAAAAATCTCAGTAGGTTATTTATCATAAATACCTATAAAACACTTGTTAAAGAAAGTGTCAAAAGGACAAGAGTTTAGGGTTTTTAAGCACCATTTTCATGCATTCTTTTTATATCCAAAACAAAAAACGACCAAACGAAGTTTGTTCATCATATCTAACTTCATTTTAGAGTTCTAAAATGTTCTTACCTCAGTTCTTAATTTATGTTTAATGACCATAACAAAATTGCAAGAAAAGTGCATGAAACATGACTTCTAGAGAGTTTTGATGCAAGATGAACACAAATTGTCTTGCACCTTGATTTTTAGTTTCACAAACCTTTAAAATCTTCCAAGAATAATGTATATGATGAGTAGGATGATGTGATATAATTTCTTGATCGATGGTGTTCTTTGAAGGATTTTTGAAGGTGAATGGCGGTTTGGATGCTTATAGGTGATCAAAGGGTGATGTTTTCTTGAAAACTTATCAAAATTTGGTGAGGTTCTTTGTGTCTTGATTCTTGGCCAGATATTGAGCAGAGAAAAAGGAGAGTATTGTGCTTTTTTAGCTGAACTAAATGAAGATGAATGAGGGAGTACGAGTCAAATTAGACAAGTCTTGCATAGATTCTAGGCATGCTTATTAGTTTAATCTTTTCTATGTTAGGCATGGGAAGACATGGCATGGAGAATATCATGGGCAGAGTTTTAAAATAAGTGTGTGTCCCCTAGATGTTAGAACCGGTCCTTGGAGGGAATAATAGTTTTATATTTTTTTTGAAATGTATATGTATTATTATGTATTATGTATATATATTTGTGTATTGAAATTTTTGTTAAGTGTAAAAGGTATAATGTGTTGTGTATAAATGTATAATGTAAAATATGAAATGTGTAAGTTAGCTAAATTTATTCTTTTGCTTGTATAATAATACTAACTTATTATGAATTGAGTGCATTTTTTATATTAGTTCATGTTTAATTAAAACCGTTAGTTAACTGTACGTTCGTTACGCGAATGAAAAAAATTGTCGAGTTAACGTAAAAGACGCAAAATCAAATAATGAACTAAATTTCAAATGTAAGTGACATTAATGACTTAAAAATGACTTAAGCATATCGTTGGTTGTTTAAATAACATTTAATTAAAAACGTAGGTCAAATGCGCGTTCGTATAACTAGGGTTCCTAATAAAACAAGCGTTAAACGCTATAGTATGACCACATGAAAGTGACTCCACAAATAATCAAAAGAGTAAATTTTCTTACGTTTTCTTTCGGTTACTGACCTTAAAATTGATAGTTTTCAGAGTCAAGCTCATAGCTAGTGTATATAGAACTCCATTTATTCATAAGAAATCGTGTATAACTATCAAAGATAACATTAAACGAAAGCGACATTTTAAAGGCAACAAGTTATCAAAGATAATACACGGTGATTCTTACTAAATGAAGATGAATCACACTTGGAAAGCAATTTACTATTTCAAGCCACGTAAGAAATAAAGTAAGACGTCTATGAGGTAAACAGCTCATAACTCCCACTGAATTTGACAACATTTCAACTTTGTCTTATATTCATAAAATGCATTAATCCCACTAGATCTGACAACAGTGTAAGTGTTCCTTCACTAGTGAAAAGTAAGTAGCAATTTATGCATTTTTATAACTTCTTGAGTATCTACTCATTATTGCTAATGTGCTTAGATATTTAAGGAAGTGTGTTCAAGTTCTAGCCATCTCAACTATTTAATCAACTTAAAAAATTGGCATGCAATTCCTCCTTTATCCGCTCACTTTACTTCAAGAGTGTAAGCATCTCGGACTGGTTAAAGGAGATAGCTATAGACACGAGTTCTCTAGTTATTGCCTTTTCCAGTTTTGCAGTTATATTTTTGTCATCTAATCAAACCTCATAGATATCTCTTGTTTATAACAAGATATTTTTAATCTTAGTAGCTATAGACATAAGTTCTCTAGTTATCCAAATTTCTTATTATGATTCAAAGATTTCAAAACCAAACAAGGATATTGAAGCAATCTTGAAAGAATAAGAAGTCAAATTTACTTAACATGTAAGTTAGGTATGAGTTTGACTAGAATTTAGGATAATTCTTTCATTCCCGTTATAACTTTTCCATAAGTAAAAGGGGAAATAGTTTTATTTTCCCATGGAAAGTAGACACTGTTTATCTTTCAACAAGTAAAGAATAAACCCTTATTTACGGTATACCTTGCATTAATACATTAATGGAACTTTTAAAGTTTATTTTTAGTATTTTCGACAATCCATCCCTTAAAAATCAACTACCCATGTTTATTATAAATAAACAATTAATTTTAACAAGGGCCTAAGATCCAGCTTAACGTTCTACCATTAATACAGTTGATTTACTAGAAATGATGAACTCAAAAGGTAATCCGTGGGGGATAATTGCTAACATGTGCAAATCTTAGCTTTTATGGGGCACAAGGCATCGTAATCCAGAATTACATTGTCAAGTAGCATGTTTAACCCCATCTTATGCCTCGGGTCAAAGTTCTGAACAACCATACTCGATATAAGCCATCCAATACAAAATCAGTAATTATACAGTATCAAGTCTAACCTTACGATTGTTGTATTACCTTGTTTTGCAATTCACCTAAGATTGTCTTAGAGTAAAAAACAAACTCAAGTGATTTCATACTTGGATGGAAAATGACTTAATTTTAGGGTATATATTTGATAAATCAAGTGTTACTAAAATTGTGCATAAGGAAGCATATAATACTAGTAATTTTTAAAACATTTCCATTTTCATTTTAAAACCTTCTATAAATAAAAATCTCATAATTTTATAAACCACATGCCATTTATAAAATTAGGGTTACCATGTTTACAACATTTCTAAGTATAAGTAAACTTATTGCGGATAAGGTTAATTCCCCAAGGGAAATAATCAAACCCTAATAACGATTATGAAAAACTTGAAATATTGTTAAAACGTTTAGGTAAAATTGTTTATTCTTGCGTTGTTCTGTCGCGGGTTCCCTTGTGGAAACCATTAAACCCATGCGTTATAGAACTGTTGATACAGAAGTTAGGTCGGGTCTTGTTTAGTCCAAATAGAAAATTATTCGGGTATAGAGCACCTCGTTCTTGTATCAAGTAAACTTGTTTGAAGAACCATGCACAAGGAACGAAACACCGTTAACCTTATCGTGGGAGCGGATCCCACGATTGGACTCCGACGTAAGAGTAAGTAAATAGTCTTGGTGAGTAATCGAATGTAATTAGGGTTTTCTTTTTATCAGATACTTGTATTAATGACAATTGCGTTCCTTTTATAGGCTGGATATCCCTTAGGGTCTCCATATCTTTCGGCCTAAGACACGTTTGATATATCAGGGATTCAGAATTATCCTAACCTATTTAAATAAGTAGAGTATATCTCTTATTTAATTAGGTTATCCTTTTCTAACAATAGCTCGTGACGATACCACGGCCACGGACCACGTACTGGCAGCCGTGACCTGTAGGCCTAAGTGGCTGTGATAGTATGAATGGGCCGAAGGTCCATCAACTGGCGGCCGTGACCTGTAAGTCAAAGCCGCGACCATGGACCACATATGGGTCATAGGCCCATCGTTAATTAACAAGCCCTTAATAGTATGAATGGACCAGGCCGGTCCATACTATATGTCATCATGTCCCCCCAGTCTAGGAGATGTAGCCGCAGTCGGGACCGCAGACACGGTTGCTAGACTACCAAAGACGCTAGCCTGAAAACGTGCACACTCCTAAACCGTTTGTTGAGCTTCGTAATAATAGGACCCATTTATCAAGAAACGGCGCAAACGGCTTAATGATGGGACATGTGGGCCTAAATCGTCTCAACTTCCTTTCAATCCTAACTATCCAAAAAAGAAGTGGAGGACACGTGTCAACTATCCAAAACGGCACAAATGTCGAGGACACCATATAAATAGGGCAAGCGATCACTGTTTATGCTTCCACATTGTTCAAATCAAACCATCATTTTTACACATACAACCGCACAAGTCACGTATACCTACGGAATCTCGTCATTGCAGGTTAGTACACCACGCCCTTTGTGGATCTTAGTTAAAATGGTTAGGGATACAATACAACTTGGGGAAGCTGTGTCAACTATCTCTGAAGAGTATCTTCTCGAATTCACCTCAGAGTATGGTATAGCAGAGAGCTTGCATCTGGAGCTGCCTGGCCTATAGGAACCCATCGTGGAGTTTTCAGAGGGCAAAGTAGGTGTTTATACCAGGTTTTTCGAATTTGCAAACTTTCAAATCCCCATTTCACAATTCTTCTTCGACATCCTTGGCCATTACCAAATTCATCTTTCACAATTGTCCATGATAGGCACGGCAAAAGTGAGTCACTTTGAAATCAACTACCACGTCCTGAACATAATTCCCACACTGAACTTATTCCGTGTCTTCTACGTTCCTTCCTATAACTCGGGATGGATGTCGTTTAGCAAACGACCGGGGAAGAACACCCCATAGTGCTATACAAAGCCCTTTAACTCCCTGAAGAACTAGAACATTCGATTCTTCTGGATAGAAGAGAGGATATTCCTAACCTTCATGGGATGGCACACAAACGCTCCAAAGGATGGAATGCCACCAGCAGACTCCTATTCCGCGGCGGATGTAACAACATTGAACACACACCGTACCCCTATCCAAAAACAACCAGAAGCCCTATTATGCCTAGTAGGGCTGAGTCGAAGCTACTTACTGAGGGACGACGTATATCCCACATTCCTCTATGACGATGACCGAGATGGGTGTTTATAAACTTTTTTTACCTCACATATTCGTGAAAATAAACTAACGACTCCTGTGTGAATGCAGATATGGATTTGTTCAACTTGATCAGTGCCCCGAATCCCACCAAGGTGAAGACCAGGACTCGACCACGTGCCGCCTATGAGGTGCCGCTACTGACTACCATAGCAAGCCGTGTTATAGATATGGAGGACACGGCCGTAGAGTTAGGATCCTCTAGGACACCTCCCGCCTTAGAGAAATCGCTGTTGAACTTTTCCGATGAAGACTCTCCCCAAAGAATTACTAATACGGGGACACAGAAGATCAAGGACGGGTCATCTCATGAAATCCCTCCTACGGAAAATGTAACGACCGCGGAAGTTGTTCGAGAACCAGGTTTGGAGAAGGAGGTGGCTGCATTGGGTCCCCCTGTGAATAAGAGGAACAACAAAAGGGGCAATAATAAGGTGGAAGCCAATGCACCGCCCAAGGTGTTGAGGCACGATCATGCTGCCTTTCGCCCTGTACAGAGTACCCTCGGAGGGAAATCCCTAGCTGCAATGAGATTAGATGCGGGTTCCACATTTGCCACCCCTACATAGGACGCTCCTACTGCCGAGAAGAGCGTGAGCTATCCAGATTCGCTTTCTTATGTGAGGCCGCAACCGCACCCCGAGCAAGACATTGCCCAGTAAGTGATCCTATTCTAACATTTTCTTCGTTCTTAGAGTATCATTTTGTAGTTGGTATTCCTAAAGGTGTAATCATACTAATCAAATCACATGTGCCTCATAATGTGAATGCAGATCTTCCAGGAAAACGGCCACTAAGGTCCCCACCAGAAGTGTTGCTGTCGCGGAGGTACAAGGTCTGTTCTCTGCGAAGAGTCTGGAGTCTGGGAAATCCACCTCTTTACCATCCGTGGATGGGTCACCCGAACATATCTATCAGCCAGGGTGGGGCGTAACCAACAACTGCCATCTAGACACCCCGGCCGCGTGCTAAGACATAGTAGATCACATAGTACCGTCGGGGTACTTCTTTGAATTGCGACACTAGCCAAATACGGACTTTCTGAGCCAGTATAACATAAATTTGGCGCGACAAGTGGCTATGGGTTCTCAACTAAGGCTAAGATTTGAACAAGAGGTCAGGCTACTAAAGAAATCCACAGCCAAGATAGCCAGACGGGATTGAAAAATCCAAACGAGGAAGGAAGAAATAGAAAAGCTAGACCAAGAAATTAAATCCCTCAAGGCTGTAGAAGCGGAAGTGAATGGCCTTCAAAATCAAACAAAAAACTTAGAGACCTTGCTTGAGGCTAAGGTGGATATGAAGAAGGTCGCGAAGGCTAAGAATACGGAACTAGCTAAGGAATTAGAAAGCCTCCGCGTCTAGTTCTCGGACCTCTAAGTTAGTAATAATCAGCTGTCCCAGCAGGTATCTAACCTTCAAGTGCAAGTCACGGGCGAGGTTTAAATGAAAGTTGCTTTTGAAGAATTCAAAAGATATGAAGATGCCAGGGTGAACAGTGTTGTGCGGAGATGGATGCATGTCTGGATAAGTTGAGCGTGGATTTTGACGAGGAGTTATATCCGCACATGTTGACATCGATCGCGGGTCGCCGCTGGGTTATTAGGCACGGCCTGCACCTGGCTGTTATGAAGTGTACCGAGTCCTTAGAGCTAAGGCATGCGTTTGCTGATGTTGTGTCCATAGGACTTTCCAAAGGTATGAGTGAGGGTCTAAAACATAGCATAGAGCATGGGAAGGCCGGTCGAGGCTTAGCGGCTATTGAGGCATATGACCCTGAGGCTGATAGCAAGTTTGTCAAGGCCCTCTAAGACCTGAGGGATCTGAAGTACCCGTTGGTGGATCAACTGGAAAGACTGAAGGATGCCCTTATAGATATAATCATGGCATCTGTGTACTTAGAGAGCGATTCCAGGGAAGATGCCCCTCAATGGATCTGTGACCTTCGTCCAAGCTCTTCCCAACTAAGGATCCCCATATACCCCGATGTATGTGATCCTGAAAACCCTTGGGCGTTCAAAGAAGAGATGCTATTGGAGGATGCCATTGCGGAAAACATAAGCCAAGCTGAGAAAAAGAAGAAGTGCAGGGTGGTTTGCTGCATCCATAGGATTGGTTCTGCGCATCACGCTAGATCTGACGGCATCCACGTATATGTGCCTACCATCGCTCCCCAGGGGGCTGGTTATTTTATTGGCGGATGCTGCCACACAGACCGAGGTAGCTGACAAAGAAGATGAACCACATCCAAGACTACAACGATCCATCTCTTTGCCACCTTTTTATAATTTAGACTGGAAATAGTGCAGCTAGTTGTACTTTGATTAAATTTTGATGTAATGTACCCACGGATGTTCGTGGGTAACCATATTGTACATTATTTCTCTGTGTATTAGTAATGTTACACATGTAGTGACTTGTATGCTCCGTGGGAGTCTTTACCTATGTAGCTAACGTCTTAGGTACACAACAAGCAAGGATACAGAATCCAAGGCCGTTGGGGTTGCAACCCTCTTACACGGCAAGCAATTATTAGGGTGCTTATCCTGAAGATATCCAAATATATCCATCATATCGTGTATTTATTTATGAAATAACACATAAATTATACTAAAGAGATTAATTTAGAAAATTTATGTAAAGAAGCCGTAGGGTTAGCTAGACCCCGCAGAGTTTTATTGAGAACTTAAAAACAAAAAAGTGAAATACAATTATATGGATTGCTTTATTAAGGGACCTAATCATAATGCAAACTTATCCATTCTGTAGCTCAAAGGTAACATTTCTTGAGATTGGCGATGTTCCACATCTGCGGAAGGACCGTTCCATCTGTAGACCTTAGCCTGTACGCTCCATCTCCGAGTGCTTCTGTGATCTCATAAGGTCCTTCCCATTTTGGTCCAAGCTTTCCCCTACCCACAGCATGACTTGCATCATTACTACAATAAACAAAGTCTCCAGGTTTAAAAGTAACACCCCGGGCCCTAGCATTGTAGTACTCTGTCATTTTCAATTTGGCCTTGGCTTCACGAATTGCTACGCATTCGACCTTTCTTCCAATAAATCCAAATTTAGCCGTAGCTCTTCATCATTATGCACGGTGTCCACTACTGTGGTATGGTATGTTGGCATTCTGATTTCTGCTAGTATCTTGGCTTTTGTTCCATAGGTCAAGGAGAAAGGAGTATCACCATGGCTTGACTTAATCATCGTATGATGGGTCCAAAGGACATAGGGGAGTTCTTATATCTAATTATTGTTTCCCTTGCCTAGTCGGGCTTTGATTCCTTCACCCAAGCTCCTATTTCCTCTCTCCGCGAGTCCATTAGACTGCGGATGTTTGACCGAGGCAAAACGTTGTGTGATATTCAATTTTTTACACCAATCCTAGAACGGGTTGTCGCTGAATTGTTTACCGTTGTCCAACACTATTTCTCCTAGAAGGCCGAAGCGGCACACTCTGTTTTCCCACACAAACTTCTTCACCTGACTGCCGATGATTGTCGTAATAGCTTTTGCCTCTATCTACTTCATAAAGTAGTCCATAGGGACTATCAAAAATTTGAGCTTTCTTGCCCCTTCCAGGAAAGGACCAGCTATGTCAATTCCCTACTTGTAGAATAGCCATGGAGCCGTGATGGTAGTTAGCAGCTGTTGGGGTTTCTTGGCACGGGACTATGTATTTGACAATCATTACATTTACGTATCATATCTTGTGCATCCCGATGCATGGTTGGCCAATAATATCTTAGCCGTATGGCTTTGGCCACCACGGACCATGGTCCTACGTGTATACTGCATGACCCTTCATGAATTTCGCGGATTATATAATCTGCTTGGAGTGGTCCAACACACCGTAGCCATGGCTTTAAAAACGATCATCTGTAAAGAACCCCTTCCAACAATTCATACTCTTTAGCCTTGATACAGAGTTTTCTTGCCTCCTTTCTATCGTTTGGAAGGGTCATGTCTTTTAGATATTCTGTTATCGGTGTCATCCATGTTGGTCCATCTTCCTCTACCACTGTCGCCACTTCCTTTTCGTGTATAGATTTTTCTTTATGTAATTCGACCAAGACCTGTTTTGATAGGTGTGCAAAGCTGGTTGATGCAATCTTGCTAAGGGCATCCGCTTTAGTGTTTTTTCTTCTTGGGATTTGGCTTATGGAAAAGTTAGTGCAAAGCTGACCAGGCTTTTGGCCTTCTCAAGGTATTTGATTATATTTTCTTCTTTGGCGACGTATGTCCCTAGGTCTTGGTTCGCTACTAGCTTAAAGTCCACACTCACGTGTACATTGCACACTCCCATCTGTGTTGTAATTCGTAGGCTAGCTATTAGTGCCTCATACTCTGCCTCGTTGTTAGAAGTGGTGAATTGAAACCTTAACGCGTAGGTGAACTCCGTTCCCTCTGGACTTGTTAGTATTAGGCTAGCGCCTGATCCATCTATACATGATTATCCATCTGTGAACAGTATCCATGGTTCTTGCGGGGTTTCAACCATTGATGTATCTGGTGGAGCTTCATCCGGCTTCTCTATAAGGAAGTCCGCTAGGATCTGTCCTTTCACAGATGTCCTCGGCCGGTACGTAATATTGTGCTCTCCTAGCATGACGCTCTATTTTTGTAATCTTCCTGCTACATCGAGGCGTGATATTATTTGTTTGATGGGTTGGTCAGTGACAACTGCTATAGGATGTGCTTGGAAATATCTTCGTAACCTCTTGGCGGCGAAAAACAGTGCTAAGACTAGCTTCTCCATCAGAGTATAGTTTAGCTCGGGGCCCTGCAGTGCACGACTTATAAAATAGACTGGCATCTGAACCGTGTCCCTTTCAGTCATTAGGACCGCCTAAACGCGCTGTGGGAGGCAGACGGGTATATAATCAGTTCCTCCTTTGGTTTGGGTGCTACCAGCATGGGTAGTTCCGACAAGCGTTGCTTCAATTGCCGAAATGCTTGTCCCGCTTCTAGTGTCCAATGGAAGTCACACTTCTTGATGCACTTCTTCAAAGTTTTGAATAATGGAAAGGACTTTTCGGCCGACTTGGAGAGGAATTTGTTCAGACTAGCCAACTTCCCATTGAGGCTCTGGACCTCTTTGATTTTCTACGGGGACGAGAGTCGCAGCACGGCTTCTGTTTTGTCTGGGCACGGTTTTATCCCTTTCGGACCAATCATGTACCTCAAGAACATTCATTCTACTGCCCCAAATGTACACTTTTTGGGATTGAGCTTCGTATTGATTTTTCGTAACGTACGAAACGTTTCATCAATATCCCCTTAGCATCTCTGTTTCTGTGTGACTCTTAATAACTAAGTTGTTGATGTATATTTCTATGTTCCGACCAACTTGGCTGTCAAAAGCTTTGTCCACCAGTCGTTGGTATGTAGCGCTAGCATTCTTGAGACCAAAGGGCATTTTGGTATAGCAATATAGTCCATGGCTGGTATGGAAAGCCATTTTCTCTTCATCCGATTTTGCCATCTATATTTGGTAATAGCCTTTGTAAGCATCCAGGAAACACTTAAAGGGGTAGCCACAGAGAGATTCAACTTTCCAGTTGATTTCTGGAAGGGGTAACAATCCTGCGGACAAGCTTTGTTTAAATCCGTGAAATCTACGCACATCCTCTAGCTACCGTCATGATTTTTCACCATGACCGGATTGGATAGCCAGTCATGATAATAAACTTCTCTCATGACCCCTGCCTTTAGTAGTTTATGTACCTTTGCTTGGATGGCTCTAGCTAGTTCTGGGGCCTGGCCTCTTTTCTTCTGTCAAACAGTCGGATATCCTTCTCGAATATTGAGCCGATGTTCAGCTATTGATCGTGGCACTCCCGTCATGTCAGACGGCTGCCATGCGAATATATCCAAGTTTTCCTTAAGGAGCGAGCATAGTTTCATTCGTCCTTTCGCTGATAGCGTCCCCCCGATTGCAACTTCCTGGTCTGGGAAATTCAGATGTAGAGCTACTTTGAAATATTCATGACAGACTTCAGCCTCTTTGAGGATCTCCTTGGACGCTATGGTCATAGTGGCACACTCGACGTGTATTAAGATAGTGCTATAGATAGTGACTATTCCTCCGTCAACCGGGAACTTAAGCATTCCGTAGGCTGTGGATGGTACTGCTTGGATTTCTCTTATTCCGAGTCTTCCAATGATATCATTATACGGTGATAATGACCTCACGATCATGAAATTCATCCATGCTTTTGTCGAATGCTCTGCATCTCCTATTATTACCAAGAGCCTAAGTTGTCCGAGCGGCCATATAGTTTCTCCACTGAAACTGGTTAATGATGTCATTGCCGGGACCATTTGCCTCTTGATTTCCGGTTGGAGCCGGTTGAAGCAGTGCTGGTAGAGTACTTTCATTAAAGAGCCCCCGTCTACATACATGCGGTGGATCATGTGCCTGCCAATTTCCGCTTCTATAACTAATGGATCCTCTGTCCCCCTACTGGTAGCTAGTGGTGGGAACGTAATTTCTCTGACACGGGCAAAGCTCTGAGTCACTTTTTGCCTTGTCATTTTATGCAACGGTTAACCATATAGATTTCCGTGGACTTGTCTTTGGCCGAGGCTTCCTTCTTCCTAACCTTTGGATGATCTCTACCTTGCTTGATTTCTTTAATCGATTACAAGAGCTTGCCTACTCGCACCAACTCTTCGATCTTCTTTTTTAACTGTACACATTCGTCTATGTTATGTCCTTTATCATTGTAGAAGTCGCAAAACTTGTTGCTGCTTCTCTTCTCTGATTGGGTTACTGATAACGCCTAAATTATACATGTTTCTATGGCGTTATTTATGTTTATTTTATCATTTCTCGTGAACTTTTGGTACTTAATCAAGCTTAAATTGCTTATAGGTTCACTTGAAGACTCTAAAGACTCAATCTCAAAGATCTACACACTTTGGAAGGCAAATACAAGAAAAGAAAGATTTCTATTTAAAAGATCAAGAAGTTCGCCACACTTTCTACTAAATTCGCCGCACTTTCCTATGAAGTCTAAAAACCAGCGCACTTACATTTTTGTTCGCCGCACTTTTTCCTTAAGCCAGAAGAATTGAAGTCTAATAATGCACCTACATTAACTCACCAAAACCGCCACACTTATTTGTAAGTGCACCGCACCTCCTATCAAAACATTAAATAACCCTCGCATTAACTCCTCAAGTGCGCCGCACTTATATCCAAAACCGGCGCACTTTTCCTAAATTTTAGCCTATAAATAGAGGACGAATTTCTCATTCCAATCCATCCTACAATCATCCATTTATCACTACTTACACACACACACACACCTCCATACTATCTACCCAAACACCTAAGAAACACTTCCTCCCTTGAAGAAGAAAGATCTAACGATCAAGAACGAAGAAGTTTTCTTACTTAGTTGTTGAAATTATGGAAGTCAATGTAAGGTGTAATCTTGTTATGAACTCCTTAGCCATGAGAGGCTAAATCTCTCATGACTACTCGGTGAAGTTACAATAATGAATAAGCGTTTGGTATAATCTTGATCATCTTAATCTTAAGCTTATATTGCGACACTGTTATATCTTATCTTATCTACTTTTGCTTATCAATCTAGATTATATAATCATATCGGTATAGGTCGAAAGACCCGTTATGATCTATGTGGTTTTAAAGATTTGTCAATGGTCTTTATCGTCTATGCTGAGAAATCCACTTTCGTAAACTGATAAACAAAATAAGCTTTGATATAATAGTAACTGGATTATTTGAGTGACACATTTGGTCTAGTTAATTAAATATAAGTCTTAAGTTAAACAAGTTGATTTGTGAAAGTGTTTTCTGACGAGAAATTGCCTTTATAAATTAATGCCCCATTCTCGTGGTCAAATTATTTCCAACACTTATGAATTGTTTTCAACTATTCTAGTAGTCATCTTTATTATCATTGGAAAAACTAAAGTTACTTTCAAACCAGTTAAAGTCTATTCTCTTTCTGATTATTTGAACACTACTCTAATCCATGTGGAACGACCTGGTCTTACCTAAAAATATTATACTACATACGTGGGTTATACTTTTACCCGTGTGTTTCCCATAATTAATCGGTATTTTCAGTCTTATAAATTTAAAGCTTTTGAAACACATCAAAGTTTTTGGCACCGTTGCCGGGGATTTCTTAGCTGTTCTGTAGTCACACTTTGGAAAATTACTTTAACTCCCCCTTTATCAAAGAAACAATCCACCTAAAAACCCAAGAATTATCTATTCGCCAATTCTCAAAATCAACCACTTCCATCACTTTCTTAATACTCTCGAAAATCTTTTCCCAATGGATGATGAACCTATGTAGGCTGCTGACCGTGTTGTCGCTCCGACTGCCGGTTCCGCAATCATTATTCTTGAAACTGCTAACGAATTTGCTATCAAAGGAAATCACTTGACCCTCGTCAAAGGAAACCAATTCGATGGTAGAACCAAAACCGATCCTCATAAACACATTTATGAATTCCTCAGAATCTGCGATATGTTTAAGTATAGAGATACCAAAAACGAAGTCGTCCACTTAATGATGTTTCCCCTATCCCTTACTGGGGAAGCAAAAACATGGTTGGATGAACTCAACGAATGAACTATCGAAACATGGGATGAACTCCGAACTGCTTTCATTAGCCGATTCTTTCCCCCAGCTCTTTTCGACCGACTCCTCAGAGAAATTCGAGCTTTCTCTCAACACGAAAATGAATCTCTAACCGATGGTTGGCTACGTGTGAAGGAAATGCTCCAAAACTGTCATGGTCACAATTTGTCCAAAGGAAATATCATAAAAATCTTCTATCATGGTCTCAGCGAAATAACTCAAGAAGTTTGAAATGCCGCAGCCGGTGGTATTTTCCTCTATAAAATACCAAATCAAGCTTATCAGCTTTTGGAAGACAAGGTCTTACTCAAGCTCGATTGGGCTAAAAACCAAAAAACTAAATCATCTCTTAAGAAAACTGTTGCTTTCACCAATGAAGGTAGCAGTAATTCTGATACTGACAAAATTATGGCCCGAATGGATGCTATGACCCTGAAAATGGATGCTCAGTATAAAGAACTCCAAAACCATGCTAAAAAAACTTAACCCAATCTTGATGAAGATGATATACCTATGTCCCATGAAGAGGAAGCTAAATTCATGCAAACTTTTCGTAAGACTCATTTTTACAATGATTACCACGACCGAGACTCAAATCGTGATAATTGGCGTTCAAATGAACGAAGTAGTTACAATCGAGATAACTATCGATCCAATACTGATGACAAACTATATGATCTTCAGAAACAATTCAACGATTTTATGAAGTCTCAGCAATCAACTAACGCTTTCGTCAAAGAAACATTCATGGATCTCAAAACCCAACTTGAAACCGTTGCCAAAAATCATCAAACTTCAATCCAAAATCTTGAAACCAAGTTCGATAGACTTGCTGACAAGCAATCTGGTCGACCATCTGGATCTCTTCCTAGTAACACTCAACCAAACCCAAAAGGACATAATTCCAAAGCCTACCAACCACCACAATCTCGCAACGAGCATGTAAATGTCGTATTCATAAGAAGTGGTAAATCTTACGACTTACCAGTTAACCCAAACGATCAGAACGATTTTGAAGCTCCTATCAATCTCGATAGCAATGATGAAGACGAAGAACCTACACCTCAACCAAAAATTCAAAACTCAAAACCAATCAAGGAAGCTCCATTACCTAAACCATATAAACCAAAAATCCCTTATCCTCAACGTCTAAGGAAAGAGAAAATGGAAGCTCAATACGGAAAATTTCTCGATATGATATGTACTGTCCGGATCAATGTACCTCTTATCTATGTCTTAGCCGGAATGCCTAATTATGGAAAATTTCTCAAGGAACTCATAAGCAACAAACATAATATCGAACAAATCTCCGCCGCTTTCTTAAGCGATGAAAGTTCAGCAATGATCCAAAACAAAGTTCCACCTAAACTCGGAGACCCCGGAAGTTTTCTTATTCCATGTAATTTCAAAGAAATTCTCAACTCCGAGACCAAACCTAGCACTCCTGTCATAGCCACTATCCAATCCCACAACCATCCCCCACTACCTCACCCTAGTATATACTACCCACATCCTCTCCCCCGCCGATTTTCACCAACAAACACAAAATCGAACAAATCTCCGCCGCTTTCTTAAGCGATGAAAGTTCAGCAATGATCCAAAACAAAGTTCCACCTAAACTCGGAGACCCCGGAAGTTTTCTTATTCCTTGCAATTTCAACAAAACTTTCTCCTGCAATGCCTTAGCCGACATTGGGGCTAGCATTAACATCATGCCATATTCGCTATATGCCAAATTATCTCTGGAAAATCTTAAACCTACCAAAATGAGCGTAAGATTAGCCGACGGATCATTCTAATACCCTGTTGGAATAGCTGAAAATATGCTCATTGAAGTTGGTAAATTCACCTTTCCTGCTGATTTCGTTATTCTCGAAATGGAAGAAGATAGTAAAGTTCCTCTTATTTTGGGATGACCCTTTCTTCACACTCCTGATATAGTAATTCGAGTTAAACAGAAATAGCTCAACCTTGGAGTTGGAACTGAACGAATGAATTTTAATATCGATTATACAATGAAACACTCCTATTCAAATGATGATACTTGTTTCAGCATTGATGTCATCGATGAAATCTTAGAAGAAGATTTCGATGCACTTCCAGATGAAGGTAGTAAATTTCTTCATTCCATTGAAGGAGCCCTTCTCGAAGAAGAAATCTTTGCTGAATTCGATGAATTCATGGCAATGACTGCTGATGAAAACTCTGACTCTGAATCCGACACCGAAGATCCACTGTTCAAAAAAATCACCATCAATACTGATTATAAAATCAAAACATCTATCGAAGAACCTCCTACGGATCTCGAACTTAAACCCCTTCCCGATAATCTCGAATATGTATTTTTAGAAGAACCCTTTTTTCTCCCTATTATCATATCATCTCAGCTATCCAAAGAAAGGAAGAACAAACTCATATCTGTCCTTAAAAAACACAAGCAAGCCTTTGCTTGGAAACAACAGATATTCCTGGTATTTGCCCATCATTCTGCAAACACAAGATACAATTTCTGGATGATAAGAAACCAGTTGTCCAAAAACAAAGAAGGTTAAATCCGAACATGCAAGAAGTTGTCAAAAAAGAAATCATAAAACTCTTGGTAATCGGTATAATTTATCTAATTGCCGATAGTACTTGGGTTAGTCCTATCCACTGTGTACCAAAGAAAGGTGGTATTAAAGTAGTCACCAATGAAAATGATGAACTTGTCCCAACAAGAACCATTTGGCGAGTATGCATCGGTTATCGTAAACTCAATGAAGCAACCTCAAAAGATCACTTTCCCTTACCTTTTATGGATCAAATGCTAGAAAGACTCGCAGGAAATAAATACTTCTGTTTCCTCAATGGTTTTTCTGGGTATTTTCAAATTCCTATCGATCCTAATGACCAAGAAAACACAACATTCACATGTCCTTTTGGCACATACGCTTATAGGCGAATGTCATTCGGTTTATGTAATGCTCCTGCCACATTTCAAAGATGTATGTTGGCAATCTTTCACGATATGATAGAAGAATCCGTCGAAGTATTCATGGACGATTTCTCTGTCTTCGGAAATTCTTTTGACACATGCTTAAACAACCTTGATAAAATACTCCAACGTTGTGAAGATGCTCATCTAGTTCTAAACTGGTAAAAATGTCACTTTATGGTCAAAGAAGGAATTGTGCTTGGACACAAGGTGTCCAGCGCCGGACTTGAAGTTCACAAGGCAAAAATCGATGTAATCTCAAAACTTCCACCCCCTACAAATATTAAAGGTATTAGAAGATTTCTCGGACATGCCGGTTTCTACCAACATTTCATTAAAGACTTCTCAAAAATTGCTCGACCTCTAACTAAACTACTTGAAAAAGACACTCCATTTGAATTCGATGATGAATGTCAAAAAGCATTTGAATTATTGAAAGAGAAACTCACATGTGCCCCTGTGATCATAAGCCTAAACTGGAATCTTCCGTTTGAACTTATGTGTGATGCAAAAGATTTCACTGTGGGAGCCGTTTTAGGTCAAAAAGATGGTAAAAACTTTCACCCAATCTACTTCGCAAGCAAAACCCTTACTTTCGCTCAACAAAAATACACAGTAACTGAAAAAGAACTTATGGCTGTAGTCTTTGCATTTGACAAATTCAGCTCCTATCTAATTCTCTCAAAAACTATTGTTCATACTGATCATTCAGCTCTAAGGCACTTATTCAAAAAGCAAGATGCTAAGCCACGCCTTATTCGATGGATCTTACTTCTAAAAGAATTCGACATAGAAATCAAGGATAGGAAAGGTACTGAAAATGTTGCAGCCGGTCACTTATCCTGACTTGAAAATGATGATACAAGCGATGATAGTGAAGTCGATGATAACTTTCCCGAATAAACTCTTATGGAAATCAACACCAAAAATGAACCATGGTTTGCAGACTTTGCAAACTACCTAGTCGGAAATATTATACCAAAAGGGATGACGTATCAACAAAAGAATAAATTTTTCTCTGACCTCAAATACTATTTTTGGGAAGGACCATATCTTTTCAAAGTATGTTCCGACGGTATGATCAGATGTTGTATATCTGGACCAGTAACCCGAACCATTTTAGATCAATGTCACCACGGACCAACCGGTGGACATTATAGACTAAACATAACTGCTAAAAAGGTCCTTGATTTAGGATTTTACTGGCCAACAATCATCAAAGAAGCCTATACTCTAGTCCGCCTATGTGAAGCATGCCAAAAGACCGGGAATATATCGAAACGTGATGAGATGCCCTTGAACAACATTCAAGTATGTGAAATTTTTAACATATGGGGTATCGACTTTATGAGACCGTTCTTGAAATCATATAAGTTTGAATACATTCTAGTCGCCGTAGATTATGTAACTAAATGGGCCGAAGCTCAAGCTTTACCAACCAATGATGCCCGAGTAGTAATCATCTTTCTGAAGAAACTATTCTGCCGCTTCAGAATGCCCAAAGCTCTAATCAGCGATCGAGGTACCCACTTCTATAACAAAATAATAGAAAAAACCATGAAAAGATATGGAGTTATTCACCGTTTCTCTACATCTTATCACCCTCAAACTAGTGGTCAAGTTGAAAACACGAACAAGGCTCTTAAAAGAATTCTTGAAAAAATCATTAAAGACAATCCTGCTATTTGGTCAAGAAAACTTGATGATGCTCTGTGGGCTTTTCTTACTGCTTACAAAACACCTACCGATACCACACCATACAAACTCATATATGGAAAAAACTATCACTTACCATTCAAAATTGAACACCGTGCTTACTGGGCACTAAAAAATTGCAACCTACATCTCATTGCTGCTGCTGAGAAAAGAATGTTCTAGTTACACGAGTTAGATGAATTTAGACACCAAGCTTATGAAAACTCTCGTTTATACAAGGAAAGAACCAAAGTTTGGCATGACAAAAAATAATAATTGAGGTATATAATACTTTGCAAGTATTATATAAGGAACATGAGAAAATAAATGAAATAAAATATTTCGACACCAATTTAATTAATGAAAAGTCCTTGCGTAAAAGTAGACACACGTCTTAAAGTTATGAATTATGTAAACGATGTTTCTAAAACTTTTACAAAAGTTATGATTTTATTTTCTAGTCGGGAATTTATAAAATAATATTTGTCTCATTTGTAAAAGTATGGTTTTCGTTTATTTATCGTATGATGACCAATTATAAAATCTTAAAATTATATAACTTCTTTCTTTTATCGGGTTTCTAAAATAATAGAAATTATAGTGAACATTACTAAGTATAGAAATTTATAAAAATTTCGGCATGACCTATTCGTTTATAAGACATTTCCTATTTTTATAAATTTCAATTCATGTTGTAAATACCCACGTTTTTTCAATATATATCTAATCGAGACTAGATAGCTAATAAAAATAAGCAAAACCAAACACACCCTGTTACGGGGCTGCTGTACCAAACACGCCCTTATGGGCTGTTTACAGCAAAACCAAACACCTATTACGGGATGCTACTCGGATCCAAACACCCCTATTGCTGTTAAACCAGACCCAAACACCCCTACTGTTGTTAAACCTAGATCCAAACACCCCTACTGTTGTTAAATCCAGATCCAAACACCCCTACTGTTGTTAAACCCAGACCCAAACACCCTAACTGCTGTTAAACCCAGATCCAAACACCCCTACTACTGTTAAACTCAGATCCAAACGCCCCTATTGCTGTTAAACCCAGACCCAAACACCCCTTGCTGCATTTCTAATAAACCAAACGCACCTTAACCACATAAACAAACACACCCTTATGGTGTGGTGGCTGCCAAACGCACCCTTGGTGGTGGCTGAGCAAAACCAACGCACCCTTTGTGGTGGCTGAGCAAAACTAACGCACCCTTTGTGGTGTTAAGAACAACCAAACGCACCCTTAGGTGGTGGCTGGTGACAGTGAGGTGGTGGTGCGTGCGAGGATGGTGGTGATGATGTTGATGGCATGAAGGTGGTGACGAGGTGATGAGGTGGTTGTCGTGGAGATGACGTGGTGGTGTGTAGCGGCCGTGGTGGGGTGATGGCGTGGTGAAGGTGGTTGTCATGGTGGTGACGTGGTGGTGGTGTGGTGTGGTGGAGATGACGATGATGATGGCATCGTGGTATGTGTTTAATTACACACACCTTTTACCTTTAAAAATAAGTTAAAATAACCAAAAACGGACTTAAAATGCCAAAAATATGCTTGTTTTGCTAATTGTGTTATGCAGGAACAGATATCTAAGAAAAGGACGAAAAGCGAAGCCAAAACGACAAAACTGGACACGGAATGGAAAAGTGTAGAAAAGAAAAAGTCAAGACAAAACCCAAGTATGAAAAAGTCAACCCAA
>BQNB010084017.1:3407-28873 GCA_026074375.1 Tanacetum coccineum
TCTTAAGGGATTTGGCCTATCAAAGGGACAGGGGAGAGAAAAAGTGATTTAGAGATTTATTAGATTTGTATTTATACTAATAGAATCCTAATTAGAGTCAAATTTTGTTTTGTTTTCTTTTCTTTTTCTTAAATCCGGTCGAACACCTCTATATATATATATTTGATTATTTATTTACTAATTATCTTCATTACGTTAAGTTTTATAAAAACCTAAGCTAATTTGGACAAACCTTTTTACATAAACGCAACTTACTAAACCTTCTAAAAATAACTGTTCATTTTACATTTTCACTTTCGATATTTAGAAAGTCTACCCTCATTCGCCAAATTTCACTCACTTAACATATTTCATCTTAATACATTTTCCCAAAACCGCTTAACACAAACTTATCCAACTATTTACATATCATTGCATGCAATACGCCTTTCGTTTCCCATATTCACTATACGTGAACAAATAGAATACTTATCACTAAACACAAATACACTCAAAATGAGATGATCATACACCTCCAAACAATATCAAGCACCTATTCAAACCACTTAGCACACATATAAAACATATAGCACACAAAAAACATACAAAATGAACTCTTAGCCATTTCTAAAGGTATCACTAACCTGGTTAAAACACGGATGTTACAGTATCCCCTCCTTGAGGAAATCTCATCCTGAGATTTAACTAGCAGGCTCAACAACTCGGTCTACGAACAACTATGGAAACTTAATCCTCATCTGGTCTTAGTGTTTCCAAGTAAACTCATGTCCATGCTTCGAATTCCACCTAACTTTCACAAACGCTATATTCCTACGTTTTAACTTTTTAATTTCTCGATCCATAATCTCTACAGGTTCTTCGACAAAACGAAGTGTCTTGTCGACCTTGATCTCATCCAATGATACATGCAAATTAGCATCCGCCAGACACTTCTTCAAATTTGACACATGAAAGGTGTCATGCACACTACTCAACTCCTCAGGTAACCTCAACCTATAAGCTACAAGACCAATCCTTTCAAGGATCTCAAATAGTCCTACATATCTTGGTGCTAACTTACCCTTCTTTCCAAAACGCACTACGCCCTTCCAAAGCGTAACCTTTAACAATACACGATCTCCCACCTTAAACTCTAACGCTACGCCTATAATTCAATATAAGCTCTTGGGACGATCTCTCGCCGCTTTGGCTTTTCCTTTACCACAACTACCTTATCAGTCGTTTCTAGTACTAGACGACGGTCCAAGGTCGTATACTGGCCGTCCGTCTAAGACTCACGGGCCGCCATAACTATCAGGGAGCATTTTATATATTTCCGTGCTCAACAGCTTGGTGCATTATCTTACTGTGCATAGGTACGTTGTGTGTGTAATGCTTGACAGGTTTTGATGTCTTCTTCTCTCTCAAATACAATATAGATAACTCATGTCCTTATTCTACTCCAAATTCTGAATATACATTCACTTTGTCCTATCCGCTTGAGGATGCCTAAAGAATACTCAAATCCAATCGCTTCTCTCTAACTTTCTGCAGTGTCCTGCCAAAACCACAAGGTTAATCATCCATCCAATCTGATTGATCATCACCAGAAATTTCCATTCCTTGTCTATTATCTATCTCATTAATATAAATCCTGCCAACTTCACATCTTAAATCTATTGTATAGCTAAAAATGAGCTAGACTGGTCTGTCTATCGACCATCACCAAAATCACATCATACTCACTACTTTGACCTTGGAAATTTAGTGATAAAATCCATGGTGATTCTATCTCATTCCTCACTCAAGTATCTCAGGCTGTTGCAGCAAGCCAAAAGTCTTTGACATTGCAGCCTTCACCTCTTAAACAAATCCGACAATCTAAATTGGTAGCCTATATCCATTTCTCACGTGGCTACCAATACATGTCTCCAAAGTTATAGTACGTCTTATCCGCTCCCGGATGTACCAAGTACCTTGATGCATGGGCCTCATCCATTACACTTCCCACCAATAGAACCCAAATCCGATCCATAAAGTACAAACTCTCGTCTCCTTTTCTTTCCATCTGTTGATCTAAACCATGTAGCCTTTCTGTGAGTACGTTCTCTTGCTTGAACGCCTCACTTTGGGCTGCCAGTATCATTCCTCTTACTCATCTTGATTTCACTCTCTCCTTTCTACTCAACGCATCACCCACTACATTCGCTTTATCGGAGTATCACACAAATCATTCTTCAAAGTATGAAAAGCCTCTTCTTGTTATATGCTCCACTCATACTTCTGATTCCTCTCAGTTAGGGAAGTAAGGGGGTTCAACAATCTTAAAAAACATTCGCGACGAACGTCGGTAGTAACCTGTCAATCCTAAGAATAATCATCTAATTCCTCACTGTCTCACTCTTACTCGGGTCCACGTGAATACGTTATGGTTAACCACGTGACCAAGAAAATGCACTTCTTCCAACCAAAACTCACACTAGGAAAACTTAGCATACAACTTCTCCTTCCTCAATGACTCCAACACTAACTTCAAATGAACTTCATGTTCCTCCTTCGACTTTGAGTAGGCCAGAATGTCATCAATGAATACTATGACAACCCTACTAATACGAGTATGGCAAACCCGTTTATTAATTCCATGAAAACCGCTGGTGCATTGGTTAACCCAAAAGGCATAACCGTAGACTCAAAATGTCCGTATCTCGTTCAAATGCGGTCTTTGGAATGGCATCCTCATGCACTCGTAGCTGATGATAACCTGACCGAAAATCTATCTTTAAGAAAGGACACGCTCCTCGTAACTGATCAAACAAGTCATCAATCCTAGGGAGTGGATAACGGTTTTTTAATAGTTAATTTGTTCAACTCCCTATGATCAATACACATGCAAAAGAACCATCCTTTTTTTCTTCATGAATAACACAGTTGTTTCCTCTTGGAAAAGGACATAGGTCTATGAAATCCATTGTCCTTGCAACTCTTGAAGTTTGTTCATGACAATGTCTTGCATTTCCGAGGGACTAGACGATATGGAGACTCGCGGCTGGCGTCGCTCCATGAACCAAATCTATGCGAAACTCAACTTGTCGTCGTGGTGGTCATCGACAAATCTTCCGAAACAACACTCAAGAAAATCACGTATACGTAAATATCACTCAATTTCGGTTCATCTACCTTTGTAGTTCAATTAAGGTTTTCACGACTCTTTGAGTACATTCACCATGAACCCGCAGTATCTCATCACCTTCCAACGGTATCCTAACCACCTTCTCATGACATACTACAAAAACTCCTCTTGGCAACTAGTCCATTCTCACATCACATCAAAGCTTTCACGACGCAACGGTATCAACAACTCATAAGGGTTAAATGACAATCGAATAGATAAACAAACGAATATCAGTCGAAAGGCAAAAATGTCATATATGAGATTCCAAATATGCAAATAGACATGAATCAAATGACAAAGAAACCTTTGACATAAAAGGATACTATAAGCACCAAGTGAACACAAAAAACAAAAAAATCAACGCGTACCACACAAAAGAAACATAAAAAAATCAATACTAAAGACGGAAATTCTTACAACCAATTATCGACTTACTCGAAATACCAAATTAAGATAAATGTTCTTTATAAAAATCAATTTAAAATAAAGAAAGTCACATTAAGTATAAAAAACATTTACATTATAAATAAAAATGTCTTAAATGTAATCATTAAGATATTTAAAAAATTCATTCTGTTGTCATAAAATCTATAATAGGTTATCCTAATGTGTATCGTACCTCACCACTATGAATGCTCTTATAAACCACTTTTTATAATAAAAAAAAATTTAATAACCACTCACAATTTTTATATCCTGATTTGCATAGGCCATTTAATATATTCTATATACAAGATCAATTTAAACATAGTTTTTTCCAAAGACTAACATAATACTGTCAAACGGGCTTTTAATAATTAGACCTGATCAATTATAAAATATGTTACTCAAACAAGGACCCCATAATACCAAAAGGGATCGTAAAAAACCGTACAAGACACTAACACAATTCTATTGAGTTTTGAAAACGAAAGAACAATACAGGAACCATACACTATAAATAACAATCAAACGAACTGTACAGAAAACTCTGCAAGACGTCTACGTACTCAAAGAAAATTTAAAGTCTTACCAAATAACGATCAACAGACAAACCTAAAAGCATCAATCCAACACGTCGCCAACGAGTACGAAACCAAGGATTACAACCAAGGGAGTAATGATCCACAAAATATGTAAGGAACAATTAGTGCTTAAAAAAACCTTTGAAACTCAAACGAGTAATCAAGTGCACGAAAGAACCTACCGAAACGCGCCTAACTCCGAAAGAGCAACCGAACAAACAATCGAGCACGAGCAACCAAAGTAATAATAATATTACTAGGTATCCGCAAGAACTAAGATAGAAGATAAACTACATCTATACAACTCAATTTAACATATCCTCCAATTAGGGTAAGAGAATAATTCTCTACCCATACCACCATCCTTATCATGAATACACATATAAAAAAACATATTACACTACCACCTTACAACCAAACACAAATAAATGCAATCATGGTCACAAGTCTACGTGTGTGATGCCTTTATAATTATGTTGGCCACCATAATTATAAGTGCCTCCTTTCACACGTGTACTTACTTCCAAGATTACCCATTTCAATCATAATTCACATATAAGCACATATACCACATTGCACATCTTAAACCACTCCAACTTAACACATAAAGGATGCTCCATCAAATAACTACTTACTTATATCAAAATAAAATCAAAACGACATAAAGGAACAAAAGTCTCGCAACAATTCCCAAAATACGAAATATCCGAAAGAAATAATCAATAACAACATGACGAGGTAAAGGACGGGATAAACTTATGCTGGGGCCTTGTCTTGGGTTTGACTTTGCCTCCGCAAGATCACCCACATCTGCGGGCCAACCCTATACCAGCTCAGACAAACGATACAACTATCCTCATCTCTTTCGTTCCACACAGAGGCACCATTATAACACTTAAGTCCAGTTGGGAAAACGGTTCCCCAACGAGACTTCTTACGGGTGGGGGAAAACATAGCTAAAATACTAAGAAAGTAATACATATCATATCAGAATAATGTAGCAAACTAACTAACATGTACAACTAGCAGAAAAACGAGATATATAAGCTATGCAAAAATAAAGGGAAGCATAGCAGTTATAGCATCAAACACTTCCGACCTCTAACTGCGATCACATGAAGGAACCTCGGTTATAGTCTAGGGCTTAACACCTACTTCTCTATAACCATAGCTCTGATACAATACTGACACACCCTCGCCAAGGGCGAAAACAAGCGGCGCGAACGAGAAAGAAATCATCACAACGCATGACGTCTATAATAGAGAAATTAAAACATCCATAAAAATACAAGGTAATAGAAAACTAGGGTCATGAAAATACCCAAACATATCAACAAAATCCAAAAGGCGTCTAACATTGAAATAAAGGCAGTTCACGTCAATGTCATGACATGCAAACATTCATACTTCCTAACAAAGCAAAACAAATAACATTCATCATCCAAAACAAATAACGAAATCTAATTACTCAACTCCCAGTCTGCCTACGTCCATCAGCCACTTATCTTAAACCTTAATCACATCTTGCTGAATACCCTAAAAATGATGCTACTACGTCAACACAATGTGATGGTGAGCAACATAGTATTTCAGACACACATATTCAATCATTACCCAAAATCATTACCCGAATTACTGTGATTATAAAATAATACTTCGTGATGACAATTATGCTAACTAACAGACAAGCAACATGCAAGTTCAATCCAAAAATCATTCAAAACACCAAACATACGACCTCAAACGCTCAGGATCTAGACCAATCCTTTCCCTCTAGCTCAGGCCAGGAGTTACCCGCAAGTAACCCTCCTATGCCTAGGCAACAATACATCATTATCCATAATCACATAAACATGTAGCACATAACGCATATCAGTCACATAATAGTCCATGCATTTACACTAACACATAATCACAGCAATTTAAAACTCATTTCAACACTTGCATCATTTCCATCCCAAGTTTAAAAACAATGTAAAAAGTGGGACTATGTAACTCACCTAAATGCTCAAAACGCAGCTTCCAATTCCTATCACGCAACTATACAAATAAATAAACACGGTTACACGCGACCAAGCTAAAAGCTCTAGTCTATGTAACACACATATGATGGATGTCAAGTGGTTTGATAACCATTATGGGTCACACCCCGACACCATGCCCAACTTAACCACCTCATTAACATTGTACACTAGTTTAACACAAATATTCAAAAATGTAGAATTTTAGTGTATCTTTACTAACTTAAAAACCTTACTTTCTGACCTTCATAAATTATACCAAAATACACCTAAGTTCAATTATGAGTTTACTAACTACCTTGAGATTCCCAAGTTCCCATTACATGTGCAACTATCCCAAATAAAATCCAACTTCAAAACTGTCCCAATTCGGATCTGATTGCACACTAAAATGTATGACCCTAATTACCATACTTAGACATACAATCAAAAGCTATCATTCTAAGGTTTCTTTATATACATATTGAACTTAACCACTGTAGAATGTATAACTTTAATTCCACTTTTAAGTTAGGGTTTTACCCTCCTAAACATGACCTAATTCTGACCCGTATTTACTGTTTTGATAACTTTTTTTATCACCAACATTTGACCAACTTAGAGAACTCAAAATCATTCAAGGCTGGACTTTTTAAAAAATAGACTCTTTGAACTACAATTTAGGCTTTTGAATCATATCAAAACACGTTTCTGTCATCCAGAGTATCATCAGTTGAACACAGATCCTAATATTATGTTCCCAACTTTAAATCATATCTAATGCAAACCTAACATGCAACACATGATCATAACCCTAAACTAACCCTAATCATTATACCATCATTAAAGTTCCTATTATAATATGTATTCTAATTAAACACCTAGAATCCATCACATTATATGTTACATTTATTTAAAAAGATTAAGAACAAAAGTATAATTGAAACATACTAAACCTTTAATTGATCTCACTTGTGAAACACAACCTGAATCTGATAAAAAAATATTCTTCTTCTTGAGGTTTCGGCCAAACAACAAAAAAGAGGAGAGAAAAGTGCTTTAGGGATTTATTGATCTTATATTTATACTACTTAGAATCTTAATTGTAATCAGATTTGTTTTCTTTTTTTCTTTCCTTAAAACTGATCCAACACCTCCAATTATAATTATTAGCGAGCGAATTTTTTTATTTTCCAATACAAATACGTCTCTCCCCTCCTATATGAAATAAAAATAATATAAAAATATACAATATATGATATAGATTATTTTATTAATTATTAACTAATTATCTCATTTACCTAAGTTTTTCATAAAAACCTAAGCTAATTTGGGTAAACCTTTTACATAAACGCTACTTACTAAACTTCTAAAATAACTTTTTCATTCACATTTCACTTTTATATTAGAAAGTCTAATAAAAATACCAAATATCCTCCTTCACTTATTTCCATCATGATAAATTTCCAAAAACCGAGCATAACACAAGAATCACCAACTATGAGACGTAGCATTGCATGCAAGACGCATTCGTTTCCATATCACCAACGTGCAAATATGGTATACTCATACACCAAACACAAGATGGACCAAGAATGAGATGATCATTCACCTCCAAATGATATCATACACCTAACAAACACATTAGCACACAAATATAACACATAGCACACAAAATCACAGCAAAATGAACACTTGCCAACTTCTAAGTAATCACTAAACCTGATTAAATCACGAATGTCACAATTCATGTAAAGCTAATTCTGGTGGAAGTTCGCGGTTTAAGTCAAGGGGTGGAACTAGTAAACTCAAGTGCTTCATATTTCATTCAGAGGATCATGTGAAGAGAGACTGTCCAATGAAGAAGTCAAGTGGGTCGAAAGAAGAATAAGCATGATCAGTGTTGATCTTCCTGATGACGAGGGTAAACGCCTACATTAAGAGAAGTCTTGAGTGTTTTATGTGTGGTATTCGGGAAATATGATGAATGACTGAGTTGGTAATGGATTTAGGTGGGTCTTATCATATGACACACAAGAGGGATTTCTTGTATGACTTTAAGGGTTTTGATGGTGGATCGGTTCAGTTAGGTGATAACAGGACATGCACTATCAACAGGACAAGGAAAGTAAAGATACAGTTGCATGATGGATCAAGCTTTATACTTGAATACGTCACGTATGTTCTAGGGTTAAGAAGTAGTTTGATTTCATTGGGTACTCTTGAAAAAGAGGGTTATACCGTAAAGATGCAGATGGGTAGAATCAATGTGATCGAAGGTTGTCGGGTTATGATGAATTGGATCAGGAAAAAGAACTGTGTGTATACTTTAGAAGCAAAAGTGATGACCTTTCCTATGTATAAAAGGCATGGAGTATTTTAAAACAGTAGATACAAACAACTTGGGACTAAAAAAGTTGGGGGGTTTTTTTTTTTTTCAATTCAACTTGGGTTCAAGCAACTTGGTGTTAAACAAGTTGGGTTCAAACAACTTGGTACTAGAGTTAAAACAAGAGTCCATGGCGTACATGTTGATGAACATGTTTGGTTTGAGGTGGAACTGCAGGGAGCTTAAAGGAATCGTGAAGCTGAGTTTTTTCAGGTTAGTAACAATGATGCTGCAGTGGCTCAAAGACGGTTGCAGGAAAAGCAACTTGAAGAAAAGACAAACACGGACTGCTTGGTAAAGGAGCACAAAAAGGTACACCTTGGTATAAAGGTGGGGGCAAACATTATGGTAACCGGAGTACCTGGTCAAGAGGGTGCAGAGGGTAATGTTGCTGAAATGAAGAAAGTGAATGGGGAAAAAAAAAAAAAAAAGGGGGGGATTTTATGAAAAGACTAATCTAGGAAAATTAACTAAAGTACAATGCCTAAGTTAACAAGGATATCATCGGTTCAAGTTATCAACGATGAAGGAAAAGAATGATGAGTAACGGTTATATTTAAGTGTTACTCCTAAATGGAAATTGTAGATAAAAGGAATCAAACTTAATAAAGTTTAGGACTTGAGTGTACGTTATAAATATAATTAGGATTATACTAGAACTAGGAAGTGTTTAGCTTGCCTTGAAAGGCAAGATGTTTCTTATTCGACTTAAGATAGTTTCACCATCTCATCACTAATTATAAAAGATGAGGGGTGGGATAATAGTAATTCATTCTTCTTCCTCAAATTGTAAGCTTTATTAATCTTTTAATAAAAGGGTGTTTGAGGGTATAACGTGCGCATATTCTTGTCGTTCTTTGTAGTCTCTCGTGTTTGCTACTTGTGCTCGATACAACACCGAGATCTAACATTCCACGATCGAACTAGAGTTTGTATGCCGTTAATGTCCATACATTACACAATTATTATACTTATGATTAAATATTTATTATAAAATGGATAAGAGGTTGATTAATAAGAAAGAACATTTGATACCCCCTCCCCCGCCCTTTATAAAAAGCAATGGATTTGTATATTATAATATCTTAAAATAAGAAACATACAACTGATGCTAATTTTAAGATAGTTTAAAAGTTTGGAACTAAAAGATCAGTGGAATGATTATACAAACATCAATATGTAAGAATAGTAAGTCATCCTTGGTTATACCTTCCGTCCAACGAAATTATTATTCACAGACAAGAAAAATAAATATTTTAAGAAATTCATTAACTTACTAGCTTTGGTGTATCCAAATTAAACCAACAAGACATTTTAACATTTTACAAAATAGTTAATTGTGTACTATTTAGCTTTATAAATGTAATTTTTATTCAGCAATATAGTAAACCAAAAAAATTCCAACTAGTATTTGTAGTAGTGACAATAATTTTTAGAACATACTGAAAAAAGAAGAAGGACAATAATTTTAGAATGGATGGACGTATTCAATTTACGAGATTAATTTAAGCTTCAGGCATTAATACACGTAAACAGTAAAAATGGGTATATCAATGTGATTTTATTCTAATTAGGTTACCAGAAAAACATTTGTCTCTTACTCAAATGTAAACGGTGTAACAAAGATATTGCAGTGACCGTTTTCAACCCTTGTTGTACACCCTAGAAAGTTGTACCTAAAGCAACCATGAATGAATTGTTTTACAAATAATTTTGGGGAAAAAATTAAAAGATTAAAGTGATATCTCATATAGATTAATTTTTTACGGAGACGAGTAACCACGTACTTTGTCAAATTTTTATTGGTGTACATCAATGGAACAACTAAATGTAAAATAATTAGGGTATCATAAGGGATTAAGATCCAATAATCCAACCCATTGTGTTTTAACTTTCTATTCGTATCAACTATAACTGAGAATGCACTAAATACTTAATTTCTTTCATGAGTGTAATTTATTTGGATGGTTCTAGGCCTCGAGCTCACTAGTAATTTGTTCGAGGTCTAGAATTGGAATCTATTAGGGATACAAAGTTCCAACTATGTCTTGTAATTGTTCATTTGCTTGAGGCTTCTCTGCCGGTTAAAGGAGATTGGTGACTGTTTGATTACAACTCTCTAGTAGGTGATATCGGGAGTGAAGTAGAGACAATGAGGTGTCCTTGTAGCCGAACCACTATAAACGCTTGTGTCCCAGTTATTTCTTTTCATACTTTTTCTTTACTTACATTATATATTTACTTCATATATCATACTATTAATAAATATCGTTAATTTCAGATAAACTCAAACTAATTTTTCAAAAAGCAATTTTAGTCTGTAAAACTATTCACCCCTCCCCTACTATTTTTTATTCACAATCCTAGAGTGTTGATTGGTGTATATGTGTGAGTATTTTAGGCCTTAAAAAGTACAGTAGATGAAGTGGTAGATTGGTTCTAGACTAAGATTAGGACTCGACATTTAGCTTAGTGTCGAAAATTGGGATTAGCGACGTGTAATGGTTTTCTCCGCCTAAAGGGAGCTTGTTGACATAGTTAAATATCGAGTCGGATACTCGGGGAGTGGAGCAAGGTTGTTCCTTTTGAAAAACAAAACAGTGATTTTAAAAAGAGACTTGCAAAAAATAACTAAGCTAAAATGGTTATTTACAATGCTTTGCCTAGGAAAGAGTACGAAAGAATTTTTATGTGTAATACGGAAAAATAAATTTGGAAAACCTTATTAATCACCCATCAAGGTAATAGTCAAGTCAAAGACAATAAGATTCATCTTTTGGTACAACAATATGTTCAATTCGTCATTCTCAAAGATCGATCTAAAGAATAGTGCTTGTTGCCAATATAAATACTATATTACTAGTTTAAAAGCTATTGTATGCGGTGTTGAAATCCAGAAAGATTTTACAACTTCCTAGGCAGAGAGCACCTACCGTTTGTAGTGTAATAAGGGTAAGACTCGGGTTTGTTATCGTCACTAGCGAGAAGATGGTAGGGAAAGCTCGAACTAGATCTAACTAGGTCTAAGGTAAAAAGAAAAGTTATTCTTATTTGTTAATTTTTTATATTTATAAAAGCAGTAAAATCTCGAGTTTGAAAGGGGTTTGTTTAAACTAAAATTAAATCTAAACTACTTTGGTGGGAACTCGTATGATAAACAAATGTATTTACTTAATCATGCACTAATCCTCAAGTTGCTTCTCCTAATCCTATTGCTTTGTCACACTTGTGACGATCTGTGTAAGTATTTCCTAGGTCATGAACAGATTACATAAATCCGTCGTCTATGTAATATTCCGTTAAGGCAACGCAGAGGTAATGTAGTATAAAGACTATTACAAGGCCCCTAAGAGTACATTACATGCATTAAGACACTTAAGAGGGATCAACCATATTAGGGGTAAGGTAGTATAAAGACTGTTACCGATTGTATCCTTTTTACACACTCGCGTTTCCCTAGACGTCTATGCTAATGTAATATTTTATAGTCAGTTTTCTAGAGCCTAATGCGCACATCCATTACAAGAAGAAATATTAAAAGGATCTACAACCTAAGTTTCATGCAATCATAAGTAAATACGAAGGGATCTAACCTAGCATATTAAATAGAAGTGAAGAACATAAATTAATCAGACAACACATAGACATATTGAAAGATTAAAGGATAAATGACTTCACTTGATTATAACATAAGTTAAAGGGTGATACAAGAGGGTTTTTAGGCCCTAAAATCGACCCTAAAAGCTGCTACACCCGAACCCTAATAATAATAATCGTTTCTCAAAAGTAACACAAGGTCCCCCCACTTAAACCCTAAAATCGAGTTTATAAATAAAGGAAATAGGCCGCGACGGCGTCATAAGATTTCTGACTCCGTCGCTTCGCCGAATCCATTGAGGCGGTTACGTTTTGACGCCGTCACACTTATCTTGACGCCGTCTCTTGTATGTTCTGACAGCGTCACTAGAAAATTATGACGCCGTCTGCAGACTCTGTGAGCATATTTTTGAAACTACTTCGTTGTAAAGTTGCAATCTTGTCTTGTTTCTTTCCAAATGAGTCCAAGTCACGTGTATATCCTCTAAGAGCTTCCCAAATGCTAAAAACACAAAAAGAAACGATTAAGCATGTATTTTGGGCATATTTACAAGATTTAGGGGGTTAAATAACCCCCAAAAAGTGTATAAAATGACACCTCATCAATCATCATCTAATAAAAATGACTACTCGGATAGTTGAAAATAATTTATAAGTAGTGGAAATGATTAAGACCTCAAAGATAGAACTTTAACTTATAGAAAGGATTTCTCATCAAAAAGCGTTTTCACAAATTAACTTAATTAACTCAAGACTTATATTTAGTTGACTAGACCAAACGTGTCACTCCAAATGATCCAGTTAACTTATTATATCAAAACTTATTTTGTTTATCAGTTTACGAAAGTGGATTTCTTGACACAGACAATAAAGATCATAGACAAATCTTTAAAACCACATAGATCATAATGGGTCTTTAGACCTATACCGATATGATTATATAATCTAAGCTGATAAGCAAAACCGACAAGATAAGATATAATAGGGTTTCAAAATAAGCTTGAGATTAATGAGATCACAACCATACCAAACACTTATTCATTATCATAACATCACCGAGTAGTCATGAGAGATTTAGCCTCTCATGGCTAAGGAGTTCATAACATAACTTGATTCAATAAGAGACTTCATTATTTCACTAAATTAGTATGGTGTTCTTCTTCGTTCTTGGTTGTTTGATCTTGAATCTTCAAAAGGAGTGGTGTTTATACTTGGAGAATGGTTGGAAAGGATTGTTGTTGTGTGTGATAAGAGAGAATTGAGTATGAAGGATATATGAAATGTGTGAAATTTTGGCTCTATTTATAGGCTGATTTCAGGGTGAAAGTGCGGCGCACAAGATAAATTGTGCGGTGCACTTAAGGATTAAATGCGAAGGTAATTTAATGTTTATTGAAGAAGTGCGGCGCATAAAAGTATTTGTGCGGCGTACTTAAGGTGTTAATGCAATAGTATTTATGACTTCATTTATTCTTCGTATAAGGATAGGAAGTGCGGCGTACAATCTTGTAATTGCGGCGTACTTGGAGAGTTAATGCTCAAATTTGACTAAGTCTTTAATTCCTTGACTTTGAGGAGAAGTGCGGCGCACAATTTTGTAAGTGCGGCACACATTTACACTTTGAGCTTGAAACTTTATCTTTGACATGCATCTTGATTTCCAAAGTGTATATGTATTCGATCTTTGTTTATTTAGAGCTCGTGATGTCTTCAAGTGAATCTACACGAAAATCATGCTATTAAGTATCGAAAGTTCATGAGAAATAATAAAATATGGATAAATAACGCTACTGAAAACATGTATAATTTAGGCGTTATCAAATCCCTTCACACTTAGCTATTGCTTGTCCTCAAGCAATCAAAGCTAAAATTTAAGATCATTTATCATGACGTGGAGAAAATTTGGATTTTACAAGAGTTTGCATATTAATTAATTTTTCAGGCATAGACATATAACATAACACCTCACAGGGGAATGTGTTTGATTTGTAATTCACTCGAGCCACTCAGATAGGGTTTATATATTTCTGTGAAGACACTCAATTACACGGACATTTAATCTAGGACAGTACCAATATTGCTTGTTCTTGGCAATAAAACATGACCGTAAGGGCGGATCTTGTTACTGATGCGGGATTAGTGGCATATACAAATTTTCATGTGCCAGACTTAAGCCTTTACTTTCTTTTGAAACTAACTATATATATATATATATATACTAATATATATATTTAATTTTATTATATATATATATATATATATATATATATATATATATATATATATATATATATATATATATAATAACTAAGGCTTGGCACAGAACTTCTTCTTTCAACTTTAACTTCTTCACTTAGGTATTTTCAGCAACCTAGCACTAAAGAGAGAGTGCTTGTAAGAACAGGAACTTGCGGAATTAAATAACATATTACTAATCAGGCTTCAGTCTAATAAATGATGATCAAGCACAAGTTTTAGAGCTTCTAAATTACCGGCTCACTCAAATATAATTATCAACCAATACCACTGTTCCAGAAAAGATGACAAATTACAAATACATAGCCGTAACGACGGATGAGACACTTGCAATTGCATTCAAACCTTAACTCGAACAGGCTAAAGTCATCAATTATCTTAGGTACCAAAGGTAGATACCCGAATTTTTAAGGCTTAGAATTCTCACAATTTAGTGGACTAGATTGTGCTAGTTATAATGTCAATCCGGTTGAACTTGCCTTACTAAGAGCATTTTTATATTGAAAACATATATTAATTTTGAGATTTTCCTAAAATATTAGTTAGAAAATTTTGGCAGGGAAAACATGTAGTGATATGATTAATTTTTCCTATTTGGCTCCTCTTCACACTTAAGTTGAACATTGCCCTCAATATGATAACTGATAATAAAGATAAAATAGGGAAAATTAAGGGATAACGGTACTTCCCGGGGCATAGAGATATATAGCTGCGAGAGGGCTATCCTTGAGCAAACTTCATAATTTTCCAATCTTTAACTATATTACCTGCATAAAAATAAATACACAAAAACATACAAAAAGAAAATATTATTTTAGGGGTTTTTTTAGAGAAATAAATAAAGGATACAAATAGAGATGTATGGAGGAGGAACTCCTCCACACTTAAGTAAAGCACGAGTTGCCTCCCGAGAAGCGCTTAATTTTTGAAGAGAGTCATTAGCTAGACTCCAGCTTCTGGAATTCATTCTTTGGGAAAGAAGGGAGTGACTGCTTCCCTTTTGTCATTATAATCTTCTTCTTCATGATATAGTTTGAGTCGATGGCCATTTACAATAAATGTTTTTCCATCTTTTCCATATAATTCAACATATCCGGATGGATATTGATGTTTTACCACGTATGGTCCTAACCAGCGAGATCCGAGTTTCGGCTTTTTGAATTTATACTTTAAGTGAAAAAGCAGAACCTTGTTTCCATGTTTGAATTCTTTTCTCATTCTTAGTTTTCTATCATGCCAGACTTTGGTTCTTGCCTTGTATAGTAGAGAGTTTTCATAGGCTTGATGTCTTAGTTCATCTAATTCGTGCAACTGAAACATTTGTTTTTCTCTAGCAGCGATAAGATCTGGATTACACTTCTTAAGTGCCCAGTATGCACGGTGTTTAATTTCAAATGGTTGGTGACAGTTCTCTCCATATATGAGTTTGTATAGTGTTGTACCGGTTGGTGTTTTATAAGCAGTGCGAAAAGCCCACAAAGCATCATCAAGTTTTCTTGACCAAATAGCAGGATTGTCTTTAACAGTCTTTTCAAGAATTCTTTTAAGGGCTCTGTTTGTATTTTTAACTTGACCACTTGTTTGAGGGTGGTAAGATGTAGAGAAACGGTGATTAACTCCATATCTCTTCCTAATCTTTTCCATTATCTTGTTACAGAAGTGAGTACCTCGGTCGCTTATCAGAGCTTTGGGCATTCTGAATCGGCATAATAGTTTATTTAGAAAGGTAATAACAACTCGGGCATCATTGGTTGGCAAAGCTTGAGCTTCGGCCCATTTAGATACATAATCGATAGCAACAAGAATGTATTCAAACTTATGTGATTTTAGGAATGGTCCCATAAAGTCGATACCCCAAATATCAAAATTTCACATACTTGAATGTTGGTTAAGGGCATCTCATCATGTTTTGATATATTTCCTGTTTTTTGGCATGATTCGCAAAGTCGGACTAGAGTATGAGATTCTTTTATGATTGTTGGCCTATAAAATCCAAAATATAGGACCTTTTTAGCAGTTACGTTTGGTCCATAATGTCCACCGGTTGGTCCGTGGTGACATTGATCTAAAATGGTTTAGGTTTCTGGTCCAAATATACAGCGTTTGATCATACCGTCAGAACATACTTTGAAGAGGTAGGGTTCTTCCTAAAAATAGTGTTTGAGGTCAAAAAAAAATTGTTCTTTTGTTGGTACGCCATCCCTTTTGGTATAATATCACCACCAAATAGTTTGCAAAGTCTGCGAACCATGGTTCATTTCTGGTGTTAATCTCCATAAGGGTTTCTCCAAGAAAGTTGTCGTCAACCTCACTGTCATCACTTGACTAGTCATTGTCAATCCGGGATAAGTGATCGGCAACAACATTTTTTGTACCTTTTTTATCTTTGATTTCTATATTGAATTCTTGTAGGAGTAGGATCCATCGAATAAGACATGGTTTTGCATCTTGTTTCTTAAATAGATGTTTAAGAGCTGAGTGATCAGTGAACAATAGTTTTTGATAGTATAAGATAGGATCTAAATTTATCGAATGCAAAAACTACAGCCATAAGTTCTTTCTCGGTTACAGTGTCTTTTTGTTGAGCTGGATTGAGAGTTTTGCTCACGAAGTAGATTAGGTGGAAGTTTTTACCATCTTTTTGACCTAAGACGGCTCTGACTGCGAAATCACTTGCATCACACATAAGTTTAAATGGAAGATTCCAGTTTGGGCTTACGATCACTAGAGCACATGTGAGTTTCTCTTTTAATAATTCAAATGCTTTTGACCATTCATCATTGAATCTCGAAATAGGGTATCTTTTTAAGTAAATTTTGGCATAGGTCGGGCAATTTTTGAGAACTATTTTTATAATCTTCGGTAAAATCCGGCATGTCCTAGAAAGCTTCTAACACCTTTGATTTTAGTAGGATGTGAAAGTTTTGAGATTACGTCGATTTTTGCTTTGTCGACTTCAAGTCCTGCGCCGAACACCTTGTGTCCAAGCACAATTCCTTCTTTAACCATGAAGTGACATTTTTCCCAATTAAGGACAAGATGAGCATCTTTACAATGTTGGAGTATTTTATCGAGGTTATTTAGGCATTTGTCAAAAGAGTTTCCAAAGATGAAGAAATCGTCCATGAATACTTCGATGGATTCTTCAATCATGTCATGAAATATTGCTAACATGCACCTTTGGAATGTAGCTGAAGCATTACATAATCCGAAAGGCATTCGCCTAAAAGCGTATGTACCGAAAGGACATGTGAATGTTGTTTTTTCTTGATCATTAGGATCGATAGGAATTTGGAAATATCCGGAAAAACAATCGAGGAAACAGAAATATTTATTTCATGCAAGTCTTTCCAACATTTAATCCATAAACGTCAAAGGAAAATGATCTTTTGTGGTTGCTTCATTGAGTTTACGATAATCGATGCATACTCGCCAACCCGTAACGGTTCTTGTTGGGACAAGTTCATCATTTTCGTTTGTGACTACTGTAATACCGCCTTTCTTTGGTACACAGTAAATAGGACTAACCCAAGGTCTGTCAGCAATTGGATAAATAATACTGGTATCCAAGAGTTTCACGATTTCTTTCTTAACAACTTCTTGCATATTTGGATTTAACCTTCTTTGTTTTTGGACAACTGGTTTTTTGTTATCCATAAGTTGTATCTTATGTTTGCAGAATGATGGGCAGATACCAGGAATATCTTTTTTTTTCCAGGCAAATGATTCTTTATGTTTTTTAAGGACGGATATAAGCTTGCTTTTGTTTTGAGCAGAAAGTTGAGATGATATGATTATAGGAAGAAAAGATGGTTCTTCCAAAAATACATATTCTAAGTTATCAGGAAGATGTTTAAGTTCGAGATCCGTAGGAGGTTGTAGGATCCCTTTGCTTAATGGATCTTAACCTTTAGCTTGTAAAGGGTTTGTTGCCTTAGATAAATCTAAAGTAACAATGATGAAACAATGATTAACCACTAATGATTACGCGGAATTTAATCAACAACGTAAAGAAGAACATAATCAAAACACTTTTATATTGAACTTTGAATCTGCCTAAGTTACAGATTATAAACTATGATTACTATTCGATCTCTATGATCTTCTGTAGAACTATATCTACTAACTATGCCTCGGGTTCCTTTTATAGACTAAGGAAACCCTAATGGGCTTTACAAAACGCGTATAAAGATAATGCATATCTTTTCCTAAGATATCTCATCCATATCTTATAACTCTAAACTAATCTTCTGCTGTAAGGGGGCAGGGATTAATTAGTTCATGAACAGTTATTAACTATTTAATACTGCACAGTCTAACTACGATAAACCTTCTACCAGTACTAACTATTATACTAGCAGAACTAACTATAATACTAACAGAATTAATTCTGGTATACAAAATTCCTAACAATCCTCCCCTAAACTTGAACTTCACTTGTTAACTTCAAGTTTCTTCAGTTTACTTTAGTTTGGGATTTTGAGAATTTTATCCAAGCATGTCTTCAAGTCCTTAGCTTCTCTTGAGTGATGATCTGTTTGATGTTCTTTGAAAAACCAGATCATACTTTGTCTTTTAGTCTTTGTCTTCTCTTCACAACAACATCCAACTAAGTTGGCTTTATTGTTTTTGGCAAACTACCAGCCATCAACGGATTTGATATGTCTTTACCATAAGCCGTTTGCTATGGACTAGTCAATGCTTCATTGTAGTAACAAGGTGCATTGATAACCTTATAGTTTTTAGACCTACTAATCAGCTTATCAAACGGATTTGGAATTCTCTTTACCAGTAACCATTTGCTCTAGAGTAGCTAATGATTTAGTGCAATACTATGGTGCATTGATTACCATATAGTTTTTGGTAAACTGTCAACCATAAATGGATTTGATAAGTCTTTACCAAAGCCGTTTGCTTTGGACTAGCCAGTCCTTATGCCTATTAAGCATGGTGAACTGATAACCATTTGTTATGTGGTGGTTAGCCAACACCCAAACCCTTCTCACTTCTCATTATTAGTCTACAGTTTCTAAAAACATGCCCACTACTACTGATAACTTCATTACTTTCTAATCCCAGCTTGCTTCTCAATCATCTTCAAAAGTTTATAACAAACTTCATTTATTTTTCCATCTAGAAGCTTCATTTTCAGCATCACTTGGCAAGCTTCTTTTGACAAAGGATATTTCCTATCTGCTAACATATATATAGTGCATGCCTCCAAAGTTAAACAATGTACTTCACACTTTTATCATAATACCTCCAACTAACCATCTTTTGTTGAAGTGGTAAGCTCCAAATAGCATCGTCATTGAGAGGTGGATCAAACATAGTCCTGAGATCACTCCAAAGCACTCTGTCATAAGCATCTTCAGGCCTATTTGTTCCATACTTCTGCATTACCAACCTGTACAACTCTATAAGATCCTCTCTTGTGAAGTCTTTAACCATAGCTCCAAAGCACATGTAGATTGTATCAGCTCCATTTGCTCTTATTATCTGGTAAATACTTCTTTGACCTTGCTGAAATATCTTCCAATTTACCACACTATCAGATTTTGGAGTCAAAGGAGTAGGATTCATAGATTCTACTGATTCCTCTTTATCAGTTTTTGAATCTTCTTGTGCACTCTTGTCAACATTTATACATTTTCTAGCCTTTTGCTTCTTTCTTTTTCCTGTTCTTTTTACTGGCTCTTCTTCCTTTACTTCAGCAACTTTTTCTCCTATAACTGGAACATCTTTATCATCAATCCTTTGTTTCTTTGAAGTCTTTGTCTGAAGCTCTTCTCCATATCTTTTCAATTTTGCCTTTGTAGCTTCAAGATTTAGTTACAAAACTACCCAAAACGTCAAACGGACATGACACAATTTGGGTCATTGTATATCGCCTTACCAAATCAGCACATTTCATCCCCACCAGAACAACAAATAATATGGAAACCCTTACAAGGTTATATATAAAGGAAATAGTCTCACGGCATGGAGTGCCGATATCTATCATATCAGATCGTGACAGTCATTTCACATCCAGATTCTGGCAATCATTGCAGAATGCTTTGGGTACTCAATTAGACATGAGTACGACATATCATCCAAAAACTGATGGACAAAGTGAAAGAACCATCCAAACACTCAAAGACATGCTTTGAGCCTGTGTTATAGATTTTGGAAAATGTTGGGAAAGAAACCTACCATTGGTAGAATTTTATTACAATAACAGTTACCATGCCAGTATTAAGGCAGCACCATTTGAGGATCTTTATGGTTGAAAGTGTAGATCACTTGTCTGCTAGGCCGAAGTTGGAGATGTTCCACTTACGGGACCAGAGATAATCCATGAAACCATCAAAAAGATAGTACAAATTTGACAACACTTGCAAGTTGTAAGAGACCGACAAAGGAGTTATGCCAATGTAAGACGAAAGCCTTTGGAATTCCAAGTTGGAGATCGTGTTATGTTGAAAGTATCACCCCGAAAAGGTGTTATTTAATTCGGAAAGCGAGGAAAGCTTAATCCCCGATACATTGGACCATTTAAGATCCTTAAAAGGGTCGGCCCAGTGGCATATACACTTGAGCTTCCTGAAGAGCTCAGTAGTGTCTACAATACTTTCCACAGCTCTTTAATTTAAAGAAATGGGCTAACTGACGAATCCCTCATCATTCCAATGAAAGAGCTTCGGCTCGATGACAAACTTAACTTTGTGGAAGAACCCATATAAATTATGGATCAAGAAGTCAAGCAACTAAGAAAAAGTCATATCCCTATAGAAAAAGTAAGATGGAACTCTAAAAGAGGACCAGAATTCACGTGGGAACGTAAAGATCAAATTCGTGTCAAGTATCCACATCTATGTCCAAACATTACTCCAACATCTAACTAAATCTCGGGACGAGATTTATTTAAGGTTGGAAGACTATAACAACCCACAATTTTCATCAATGTAATTATCCATCTATTATATTTAATAGAACCATTTTCACAGGAATATTTTTGTTTTATACCATCCATGATGTAACGTAACTTACATTTCAAAGGTAAACGTGCTCACGCAACCACCATGCCAAAATTTGATCATGTTATATCAAGTAAACGTATAATATTTCAGCAATATTTTTAAAAGCTCCATTTTTACCACACAATATCTATTTAAACGTACAATTCAAAAAAACATTTTTTATAAAACGGATTAACCCTAACTACATGGTATGTTTACATACAAATCAAATAGCACAATCTGTTTAAGGCATATGTACAAGTTTACTAATGCAACAATCGATATATTTTTCTCCAAAACTAATGTCTATCTCGTTTAAGCTCAATGTACAACCCGATATAGCACACAATTCAAAATATGCATTTCCCCTCCAATTTCCTGTTGAGATTTCGTACCACCTCTTAAGATCAAGTTACAAGCTTCTTAAGCATCACCTTTGAATCATAGTTTCCCTCCATTTCAACCCATAGCTTGTCCAAAACCCTAAACCCCAACCTGAAACCCTAAACACCCCGATAACACCTTAACTAGCTTGAACCAAGTCTAAACCAAGCAACCACCCTTTCACCACCATGATGCCACCTCACCACTACCTTGTCACCACCTTGCTAGCCTCTTTCCCCTCCTTGTCACCTACTTGTCATCAACTTGCACCTTTGTTCCCCAAGAAACCCCCTCGTTACCTCCTTGAATAGCCAAACCCCTTCCAATCTCTCAACACCTCTCTAAGCTAGTCCCTAGCCTCTAATAGTCACACCTAGCTAACCCTTGGCCACCACTCTTCATAACTTGGCCACTACTCTACACAAACTTGGTCACCACTCCTTCCTTTGGCCTATATATACGAACACTTACACATTTCTACAACTCACCACAAAACTAAACCAGTTCTTGAAACCATGATCTAGTCAAGTCTTAAAAGAGAAGAAAAGAAGGTTTAAGCAAGTAGAAGCTAAGATTTAAGGAAGAACAAGAGGTACTTGATTCATCTTCAAGCCATTTTGACCCGTATCAACCCATTTCGAACCATTCGAGTACTAGTAAGTCCTTTTACTTGTTCTATAAGCTCTTATCGTGTTTTAGATCTTATATAAACTTTGTTTTAACCATGTGATCAAACGAAACCATGTTGGAATTCCTTAAACCAAACTAAACCCTAACCGAGCCCTAAATGACCCATTTTGGAAACCCTAAGTCCATGCGAACCCTAATAAGCTAGCTTAAGCTTATTCCTATCCTAATAAGCTCCTATCCATCTTTATGATTTTGTGAGAAAAGCTCTTGAACCCTAAACCTACACGTTTGGTTTTCCTAAACCAAGCGCATGCTTAAAAACCCTAAAAGCTCTTTTCGTGAACCCTATAAGCGAAAAGCCTAAGCTTGATCTAATAATCTAATCTAATAAGCTATACTATCATTTTTTATAAGAGCTTAGATACAAACCCTAAAACTAGAACCACGAGTTTAGATTTCAAAAACTAACGCGCCCTTTTTTTAGATTTCAAGCAAATAAGCTCATTTCAAGCTTTAAGCTTAATAAAACTAACTATTTGAGCTTATGTGATAAGCCCTTTATGCTGCAAATTGGATTTTGAGATAAAAAAAAATACAAAGTATATGAATTTTTGAACTAAGAATGCCAATTCAAATGACCTATTAGGATATATATCGTAACATTGAGAAACTATTAAACTTTCGGGCCAAAAGTGTAATTATCCTAAACTTAAAACCACAAGGGCCTGTTTTGCCATACTTTAAAGTTAAGGGTTAAATGTTTTAAAAATATAAATGAGGGTTTAAATTGTAAAATATATATACCAAGGGTATATATTGCCATTTTCAAATTCTCAAAGGTATAAAATGTAATATTTATATATTTAATAACAAAAATATATTTAAACATTATAAGACTTGATTTTATTCAAACCCGACACATTCATTGTTTCATTCATCGATCAAAACATTATAAAATCAATTATGTTAAATATTTAACATAATTTATCATCCACTAGCTTTTGAAGAAACTTAAAAAGATAAAATCTTATCATTTAAACTATAACGTATCATGTTACTAGGGAATTTCATGTGAGGGGATTTCATTTGGGTAGACGTTTTGATGAGTTACTGGATTTACAATTTAAAGTGTCCTAGCTCCTCAAATATTTACTACATGACCTCTGGATTATGATAGCCCGAACAGTGATACGATGTTTTCACAAACTAATAAACCAAAATCATTTACTTTAAACGTTATGAAATAAAGTTTGAACTAAGACTTGACATATTACCCTAGGTTGCATGACGAAGCTGTTTACTTCCATTTGATTTACTTTTGCCATCAATCAGATTTCCCTATTAAGGTGAGTTCATAGTCCCACCTTTATATGTTTTTGTAGAACCCCTTTGCTTAATGGATCTTAACCTTTAGCTTGTAAAGGGTTTGTTGCCTTAGATAAATCTAAAGTAACAATGATGAAATAATGATTAACCACTATTGATTATGCGGAATTTAATCAACAATGTAAAGAAGAATATAATCGAAAAACTTTTATATTAAACTTTGAATCTGCCTAAGTTACAGATTACAAACTATGATTTGCTATTCGATCTCTATGATCTTTTGTAAAACTATATCTACCAACTATGCCTTGGGTTCCTTTTATAGACTAAGGAAACCCTAATGGGCTTTACAAAACGCGTATAAAGATAATGCATATCTTTTCCTAAGATATCTTATGCATATCTTTAACTCTAACTAATTTCTGAGTAAGCAGACTTAACTATTACACAAACAGTATTAACTATTTAATACTGCCAGTACTAACTATGATAAACCTTCTACCAGTACTAACTATTACACTAGCAGAACTAACTACAATACTAACATGGTTTGGATGAGCAGGATCAACAAAGCCTGGAGGTTGATGAACATACACCTCTTCTTTAATTGTGCCATAGAGAAAAGTACTTTTAACATCCATTTGATAGACAAGAAATCCCTTATATGATGCAAAGGCTAAGAACAGCCTGATTGCCTCTATTCTAGAAACAGGTGCAAAAACCTCATTATAGTCTATTCCTTTTTCTTGTCTATGACCTTGAGCTACAAGTCTAGCTTTATTCTTCACAACGATGCTTTCTCTAGCGCGACGAAGAGCAGATGTTTATGAAAACCCACTTAGTGCCGCACGAGTGCGCTTCTTTCCAAAGGTAAATCCACAAGTATCTTAAACCTGCTGTAACTTAAACTAATAGCAATTCCCTCTTGCATTGCTTCAACCCAGCTTTCATCCTTTAAGGCTTGTGATATAGTCTTAGGTTCTTCTTGAGAGAGAAAACATGCAAACAAACTATTTTGATGATCCTTGTGGTTTGTTCTGTTCTGTTTGTGAATGTAACTTACTAAGGCTTGTTGTGCTGAAGAAGCCTTTTGAATCTTCCCTCTTGTTTGAACTACAGATGTAGGATCTCCTAGAATTTGTCCTTTTGGATGATCCTTATGGATTCCAAGTGTGGGAATAGGACTGACAACAATGGTGTTATCCATGTTGTTGACATCAGCTACTGCACCCACATCTTCATTATCATCATAAGCTCCATTGAATATTCCATCATTTGGGAGAGTATCAGTAACGTCTTCTAAGTCAGGCATATTTGGATCAATGGGCAAATCAGCATTAGGGAGAGTAGATGCATCAATAGGTATTTTGCCTCCAAGATAGACAAATGATGATTCATCAGTATTTGCACCTTTGGAAGTACTAGCAGCACTAACATTGGGTGTGTTAGACCTATTAGTACTAACAAATAATCTACCAGTACTAATAAATGGCCTATCAGTACTAAGTTGGTTAGTATTGGTAGCTTGAGCTGCCTTCTTTTGAGATGCAATTCTCTTCTTTTCTTCTTCAAAGGATTGTCTTGATTCATCATTCATAGCTTTAGCAACCAATTCTTGAGTAACCATCATCCCAAGTTTATCTTGCCAGACTTGTTCATCTTCTGGCTTCTGATGTTGTCCTTCCTTATCAAAAACATCTTTTGAATCTTGTATACCCTTATCTGGAA
>BQNB010084018.1:0-28873 GCA_026074375.1 Tanacetum coccineum
TTTGTTTTACGGGTTAAAAGTTTACTTTCAAAAATGTATAGATCCGAGTTATATGTTCAATCAAATCACAATATGAACAAGCAATAACTATCTAAACAAAAACTAAATAACAACAATAATAATGTAAAGAGATAAGGAAAGAAACAACCAAACCAAGACACCGAGATTTTATAGTGGTTCGGCTACGAAGCACCTCTTCGCCCTACTCCACTCCCTGAGTATCCGACTCGAGATTTCACTATGTCAACAAGCTCCCTTTAGGCGGAGAAAATCGTTTACACGTCGCTTACGTTATTTTCCGACACTAAGCTAAATATCGAGTCCTAATCTTAGCTAGAACTAATCTACCACTTCACAAGATATACACACTCACAAGATCTACACTATCGGATCTACGCAATATCCGAATCACATAAATACACAAGATAAATACAATAGAGGTTTGGTACTTAGAATAAAAGAGGAGAGATCACTAATTAACACTTAATTTCTTGACGAATACGAGTGTTCTTCTCTTGCACTTGAATAAGAGGGAAGAGATGAGAAGAAAAGATTAGATCACTTGAAACAAGATCTAAGTATGTTAGTGATCAAGAGTTTTAGTGAGAGAAAGAAGGTTTAGAGAGAGAAAGAAAAGACTGAAAAATTTCGTGCAAAGAGGAATTGTTTTTTTGCTGGGAATGGAGCAGTATTTATAGGCAGAGAATCCCAACGGTCATCTGGTGGCGGTCCTGGCGGTCCCTTATATATAAGGGGGCCGCCAGGCTTATAAGGGGGCCGCACTAGACTCTGCTCCATTTTTAATAAAACTTTTTTTTAATTAGAAAATATTTTGTAAATGCATTTTTGAAAAAATACTTTTGTAGAATTAAAAGTGAGGATTAAGAGAAAAATATTTTCTTGATCATTAATCATGCTTAATTATTTTGTTTGTTCATACCTTAAGTGGTCACTAATCTTAGAAATGCAATTTCACATTTGATAATTTGTAAACGTTTATTTTTATTGTAAACGTTTTTACATTTTGTTATTATCAAGATGTTGAGAGGTCAAAATATATATATATCGTTTTTAGACATTTGTATTAACAATATATATTGCTAGATAGCTTATTTTTTTATAGTTACTTGTATAGCTTATTCAGGCTTATTTTTAAGCTATTTCTTGGCTTATTTTGGGCATATAAGCCACGAAAACTTCTCAAAATCACTAGGAAAGTAATTTTGATTATTTTTATGTTATGACATATGTTGTAGACTATTATTGAGGCTTATGGTAGTAACCAAATGCGATGCGTAGCTTGTTAGCTTATGTTTAAGCTTAATATACGTAATTTTAGAGCTTATGAGCTCACGGCCAATAAGCCCATTTAAGGCATGGCTTAATGAGAGGGCTTATTGTAGTCTGGATTATTTCCTATGTATTGGTATGAGCTTATGTATGTGATCGTCACTTAATATATATAAATATAATATAATATAAATATATAATAAGATAATATCAGTTATAGAAGAGTAAGAATTCCGTAAGGCTTTTTAAAAGAGTTATTACTTTTATCCAAAGTAAAATAAAAAAAACCTTCCTGGGTCGTTTCCCGACTAGGTGTGAATTGAGAATCGGGATTAAGTTCGTGATCGCGTGTTTGAATGGTCAATATTGGAATTGGTTTTCTATTTCTACTAATAATATGCACAAACAAGTAAAGGTACGCTAAAAACGAAAGAAAATGAGGCTAAAACACTAAAAACGATAACGGAATTCAAAACCCGTTCTTTAAAAAACTAAATTCTAAAATATTAACCCTACCAATGCAAATTTAATTTTTATAAATCATAAATGATAAAAGAAAATTAAAAAAAAATATATTTTTTTGACTTTTATTTTATTTAATATGAATTAAAAACAGTTTTAATAAAAAAAATTAATTAATAATATTAAACTAATTCGGAAAAATCTAAAAAATTCATGAAAAGTACTTTGAACTAATTAAAATCTAAGAAAAATAAAAGATATGAAAAAGCAGTTGAAATAAGCACGTAAATAAGCTAAAACAAGTTGATAAGTAAAACTGGCTAAAATGACTATCAAGTTGATGCTAGCACCTAGATCGGCTAGGGCCTTGCACTCAGGGACACCTAGTTTTTCGGGTAACTTCTTGAGGATAACCGCTGAGCAATTTTCATTAAGGGGTGTGTTTGCCAGTTCTAAAAGTTTCTCCTTATTGGAAAGGAGAGCTTTAAGCATCTTTTGGTATTTCGGGATTAGAATCAAAGCATCGGCAAGAGAAATATTAATGTGAAGTTGTTTGAACATTTGCCAAAATTTGTGAATTTAGACTTCATCTTTCTCTTGCTGTTTTTCTTGGTGCATTCTTGAAGGATAAAGGATATTGGGGTGAAAAGGATCCCTTTTGTGCACCACATAATTCCTTAGTGAAGGAGGTTTAGCTTTTTGGACAAGAGGAGGTGAGACCTTAATGGTATAATCAGCGAGTTTCGGGTCCGTTAAAGTCTCCTTTTCATGTTCATCCTCCTCCGGATTAATGAATGGATGAGGCATAGGAACGTAAGGTCCATCAAGAACCAGACCACTTCGGGTGGTGATGGCTTTCAATTCACCTTTCGGGTTAGCAATGGTGTTGCCAGGGAGAGATCCCGAACCCGAAGAAGAAGCGGTGCTCATTTGAAAAATGCTAGCCATTATGTTCTTAAGCTCATTGGTTTGGTTAGACATTGGAGCTTGAATCAAAGTTTGCATTTCATTTCTTAACTCATTTTTCACATTGTTAATTTGATCTTGCATAGTGTTGGTTTCACTGAGGTAGTGGATTTTCTTAAAGGTACATCTCTCAGGTATGCATTAACTCATAATCCTACTATCTATGACTCCCTAGTCAAACAGTTCTGGCAAACTGCCACAGTCAGAACACTTGCTAATGGGACTCAACAATTAATAGCATCTATAGGCTCTAAAGAGTATACTATTATTGAGGCATCTGTCAGAAGTAAACTTCAATTGGCAAATGCAACAGGAATACACAATTTATCTGATGCTAAAATATATACTGGATTAGCCACATTGGGGTATGTTACTGAGGGTAAATGAACTTTTTGGAAAAAGAACTTTACACCCTAATGGAAATTTTTAATCCATCATATTATACACTGCTTAAGCCTTAAGTCTGGTGGATGGGATCAATTTGGTAGTACTGTTGCTACTGCATTAATCTGTCTATCTAGTAATAGGGTTTATAATTTTTCTTAAATGACTTTTGATGGAATGGTTCATAACTTGGAAAGTAATACAAAATTTTTAATGTATCTAAGATTTTTACAAATTATTTTGGGCATTAATATTGAACATAAAGGAATGTATTTAGCCTCAACTTTGACCAAAAAGTTTTTTGCAAACATGAAAAGGGGTTATGTAGGGGATATTGTATCATTGCTGCCTGCTATGTTGGCAGGTGCATCTATGGATCAAGGTGAAGGATCAGCATAACTAGCTGAACCCCATCCCACACCTGTTGATCCACTACCATCCACATCCCTACCACATCAATCACCACCTCATTCACCATATCAATCACCACCTCATTCACCACATCAATCACCACCTCATTCACCATATCAATCACCACCTCACTCACCATTTCAATCACCACCTCATTCCTCACCACCTAGGTTATATGAAGTACCTCTCCCTGAAGGTAACACATTAGGAAGTGCTGAGGCCAGTATACAACTCAAAGAATTGATGGTACTTGTACCGAGCTTGGTGACCAGGGTTACTAGTTTGGAGAAAGAGTTGAAGGACACCAAACAGACCTTAAGGAATGCTGTGCTCAAATTGGTAAAGAAGGTGAAATCTCTGGAAAAAGCTTTGAAGAGGAAATATAAGAAAGTAATTATGTCTGCATCAGAGGGTGAAGAGCCAGAAGATCAGGGGAGGATAATACAGGATATTGATGATGATCCTCTAGTTTTTTTGGTTAGAGAATCCATGAAAGAGAAGTCAACAGATTTTGTTACTCCTACAAAAGCTTTAAGGGAGGCTCAAGAAGAAGAAATCAGTCCTACAATTTTAGAGACAGCTAAAACTTTGTCAAGAGTTGCTTCTCAAAGTGTTAGCAAAGCAAAGTCGACTGATAAAGGCAAGAGATACAGGAGGAGAGCAAGGTCAATGGCCAAAAAGATTTATACTGGATTGGATGCTGAGGATGAGATTAATACTAGCAGAGTTGAGATTAATACTGGTATTGAAGATGTTAATACTAGTAGTACTAAAGTTGATACTGGTAGAAAAGAAGGAAAAGCTCAGATGGTTGAAGAGGATATCCAGGCTACTCATAAGACTAAAGAACAAATAAGACAAGAAGCAGCTGGATTGGAAGAGGCTATAAGATTGCAAGCTCAAATGGATGAAGAAGTTGCAAAACATATTCATTTAGATAAGATGTTAGCCAAAAGAGTGCAGGAAGAACAAGAATTGTCAGAGCAACAACTGAAAAGAAAGGTTGAAGTTCAAAAAGCTGCACAATTCTATACTGAAGAAGATTAGGACACCATTAGGGCAAAACTGGAAGCTAATACAGAGGTAGTCAAGAGTCTTCAGGGAGAAAGTATAAGCAATGATGATTTTGCAAAAAGAATGGTGGAAATGATAAATGAGAAGAAGAAGTTCTATGCTGAACAAAAAGCTAAAGCAAAAAGAAGTAAGCCAATGACACAAGCACAACAAAGAGAATACATGAGTACCTTCATCAAGAATCAGAGTTCATGGAAACTGTCTCAATTGAAGAAGCTTTCTTTTGAAGAGTTGAAGACTGAATTTGAAAAACTGATTAAGAGTATTGAAAGTTTTATGCCCATGGAAACTGAAGCAAGAGTGAAAAGACATGGATTACAGCTAGAACAAGAAGCTTTAAAGAAATAGAAGATTGACATTGAGGATGCTTCAATCACAAAGGGAAAAGATGAAGTTGTAAAAGAAGAAGAAACTAAAGTGCCAGTTAAGAAAACAGGAATGAGAAGGAAGCAAAAGGAAAGAAAGGGAATAAATATTGACAAGACTGCACAAGATGAGTTCAACAAGGAAAGAGAAGCATATGTGAAAGATAAAGTCAAAGATGCTTCATAAGAATCAGAGATTGGAGTAGATGCTATTCCAACTGCTATAAAACCTCCTACTATTGTTAATTGGAAGATCATTTCTCAATCAAGTCAAAAGGCTGCTTATCAGATCATAAGAAAAGATGGTTCTGATAAAATTTATATGAGTTTTGGAGCTATACTTAAAGATTTTTCAAGAGACGAGCTTATAGAGTTATACAGATTGGTGATAAAGAAGTATGGGGCAAATAGACCAGAAGAGATGTATGACAGAGTACTTTGGGGTGATCTCAAGACCATGTTTGATCCACCTCTTAGTGATGATGCAATCTGGAGTTTGCCACTTCAACAAAAGATAATTAATTGGAGGTACTATCCTACTTGTGCTGTACACTGCCTAACATTGGATGTAACCACTATATATGTTAGCAGATAGAAAATATCCTTTGTCAAAAGATGCTTGCCAAGTGATGCTAAAGATGAAGCTTCTAGATGGGACAATGGATGAAGTTTGTTATCAACTCTTGAAGATGATTGAGAAGCAAGCTGGGATAAGAAAGTGATGAGTCTCTCAGTAGCAGTGAGCATATTTTTGGAAACTATGGACTATAATGGAAGTGAGAAGGGTTTGGGTGTTGGCTAACCACCACACAACAAATGGTCATCAGTTCACCATGCTTAATAGGCATAAGAACTGGCTAGTCCAAAGCAAACGGCTTTGGTAAAGACTTCTCAAATCCGTTAATGGTTGACAGTTTACCAAAAACTGTATGGTAATCAATGCACCATAGTACTGCACTAAAGCATTGGCTACTCCAGAGCAAACGGCTACTAGTAAAGAGATCTCAAATTCGTTGATAGCTGATAGTTTGCTAAAAACTATAAGGTTATCAATGCACCTTGTTATTGCAATGAAGCATTGACTAGTCCATAGCAAACGGCTCATGGTAAAGACATATCAAATCCGTTGATGGCTGGTAGTTTGCCAAAAACTACAAAGCCAACTTAGTTGGATGTTGCTGTGTAGCTGTGATGAAGAGAAGACAAAGACTAAAAGACAAAAGAAGCTAAGGACTTAAAAAGGTGTTTGGATACAATCCTCAAAAACTCAAGCTGAAGAAAACTGAAGAAACTTGAAGTTAACAAGTGAAGTTCAAGTTTAGGGGAGGATTGTTAGGAATTTTGTATAACAGACTTAATTCTGTTAGTGTATTATAGTTAGTTCTGCTAGTTACATAGTTAGTACTGGTAGAAGGATTATCATAGTTAGTACTGGTAGTGTTAAATAGTTAATACTGCTTATGTAATAGTTAAGTCTGCTTACGCAGAAATTAGTTAGAGTTAAAGATATGCATGAGATATCTTAGGAAAGGATATGCATTATCTTTATACGCGTTTTGTAAAGCCCATTAGGGTTTCCTTAGTCTATAAAAGGAACCCTAGGCATAGTTAGTAGATATAGTTCTACACAAGATCATAGAGATCAAATAGTAATCATAGTTTGTAATCTGTAACCTAGGCAGATTCAAAGTTTAATATAAAAGTTCTTTTGTGATATTCAATATTGTTCTTCTTAGCATTATTGATTAGATTCCGCATAATCAATAGTGTTCACTCAGTGTTTCAATATTGTTGCTTTAGAATTATCTAAAGGAGCAAACTCTTTGCAAGCTGAAGGTTAAGATCTATTCAGTAAATCGATCCAACAAGTGGTATCAGAGCTTGTGTGGAAACTCTGAATAAGAAGAACTCAACTGTAAGATGGCAGAACAAGACATTCCTCCACCCACAATCACTGCAATGAAGATCCCTATCATCAGGAAGGGAGAGTACGATATATGGAGCATGAGAATGCGACAATATATCTGTCATACAGACCATAATCTATGGGATGTTATTGTCAATGGAGATCTAGAATAATAGCTGCACCAACACTGGAGAAACATCTGCCCTCCAGCTCCTAAGACAGCCAAACAACTGGGCTGCTAGAAGGAGTTCTTTTTATATTATTAGGAAAGAGTTAAAAGCATCCTGCTTTTAGCTATACCTGATGAATACCTCCTCAAGTTTCATAATGTTGTTGATGCTAAATCACTCTAGGAGGCAATCAAATCAAGGTTTGGTGGTAATGTAGAATCCAAGAATTCGAAAAATGTTCTATACCATCAGGTTTGAAAATCTCTCTACCGCATCAAATGAAAGCTGGACAAAGCTTATGATAGATACCAAACAAACTGATAAGTCAATGGAGGTTACATGGTGTCTCCAATATCCAAGGAAGACATCAACCAGGAAGTTCCTTAGAAGTCTTCCTTCAACATAGAATCAGATTGCCCTCATCTACTGAGAAATAAGCCAGACATGATGAGATTGATCTTGATGACCCTTTACAACATCATGGTGTATGAAAGTGATGAAAAGGTCTTCAGTTCCACTCTGCTTCTTAAATTTGCTTTTCTCTCTCTAAAAAAAAAAATAGAAAAAATACAGGCAGTACTAATGAGTTTAGTACTAACCAGTGGAGATTATTGGGTTAGTAATTGCTGGTGGAATTAATCAAGTTCCATCTACTCCAAGAGCCTCAAAGATATGGCTTACTCACAATCTTGCACAACCAACAACTTATTCTCAACTTGAGAATGAGGAATTTACAGCAGATGGAGGAAATGACGTTGGAGGAATTGGATCCTTCGATAGCATGTGGCTATGTTTGACTGCAAGAGTAAAAGAAGCTCCTTCAGAGGACATAAAGGAATATGAGCTTCAAACAAAAATGACAATGTTCCTCTTGATAATCAAAGATTATTGCTCCAACTACACATAAAAATGGCACTTGCATAGAGAATGCAGATCTGAAAGGAGTCAAGGAAGAAGATCTTATGGTGACAATGGCAGGAGCAATGCACCAATAAATGAATCTTCATCACAGGCACTGGTGGCTCAAGATGGTCTAGGAGGCTGTGACTGGAGCAATGATTTGAAGTAGATCCCGTCAACTATGCTTTGATGGCCATCTCCTCTCAGCTTCAGTCAAGTTTCTTCTGATAGTGAGGTACAAAAATATTCTAAACAATGTCTTGAATCATTTAAATGTCTTCAAAAGAACTATGATACTGAAAAAGAAAAGCATAACAAAGCAAAACTAGAAATCAGGGGTTATGAGATAGCCTTAGAGTCACTAGAATCCAGGATTATTAGACATGAAAAAAATGAATTAGCTTGGGGTAAGAAATACGAATTTCAGAATTATGAGCTTAAATGTAGAGAAATAAAAATTAACAACTTAAATCTGGAATTAGAGAAGGCTATTAAAGAAAGAGATGAGTTAAAAGATAAGATTGCAAAATGGGAAGAATCAACCAAGAATCTTGAGGAAATACTTAAAAGTCAAATGAGTGCTAGAGATAAGACTAGTTTAGGATATAGCACACAATTGAATGAATTAAGTAGCAATCATGAAACTGATAGTGAGAATAGTTTTAGTGTTTTTGATGGTAGATCTAGTGATGAAGAGATCACACCAGAAAATGATAGATTTTCAAAGAATAGGTATAAAGATGTTCCCCCTCCCATAACAGGGAACTTCTTAACCCCAAGAGCTGATATATCATTTGCTAGGTTAGATGAATATGCCATTAGGAATAAAATCATTGAATCACAAACAACTGAGCTTAATACTAAAACAAGTGAGACTACAGGTCAAACAAATGATGCTGGTGAGTCAGCCAGTGAGTCAGTTGTGTCTAATCCTAAGATTAACAAAGATAGTGTTATCATTGAGGATTGGAACTCAGATGATGAGGAAGAAGGGTATGAAATGCAAACACTTAGACCTGAGAAATCAACAGTTTAAGACTGTGAGATAATAAAAGTGGTCAAACTCTAAGAAACAAGGTAAATTAGTTTTTAAGAAAGTAAAAGCTTATATTTTGGTATTGTAAAAGTACTGACCATTTGTCACAGACTGTAATTTCCATGACAAAAGAGTCAAGACCTAAGCTAAAATGTGGTTAATACTGTCAAAGGAGGGGCAAACCAGTTATGGGAACAATACCAAAAGGGTTAATCATCAAAAACTGAGATTCACAATATCCACATTTAAGTAAGGACATTTGTCCATCAGGAGTACTAGCAAGAACAGGATTTCAGTTACTGCTAGGACAAGTATTAGTTATTGCTAAGGCCACGAGTATCAGTCTGAGCTAGCCTGTTTGTACTCTAGGCCAAGTCTTAGTACTGCTATGCAAAGTATCTAGTACTGCTAGGCGATTTGTTACTGCTAGGCAAATGTTAGCTACTGCTAGGCCGGTTTGTACTGCTAAGGCCCAAGCTGTTATACTGCGTTATGCCCACTGTTTATGCTGCCAAGACTATTATACCACAAGAATGAACAATGTAAGACCAAGAGGCTCATGTTTACCTATCAAGAGGTCTTATTACACAAAACCAGCTTTTAGACCTAAAAACTTAAAACAAGATGTTAAAACTTTTGGGATTCAAAATATGACTACTGCTGGGACAAGAACAATAGTTAATACTGGTAAGGGTAAGTTGGATACTGACCTTAAAAAGTCAAGATAGGGTTTTGGAAGCAAGGCAAATTACTTGATCAGTGTCTAAAGACATTGGATCAATCATGCTCAAGAAGTTAGTAATGTTGACCCCAAATGATTACAAGTCTGGAATGGCTTGGATCCTTAAGAGTAAACTACATTCTCTTACTTTTTGTGCAGGCAATCCAGAGATCTCTGTTACAGGATCATGCATGTGGATAGTGGTCTTGCTCTATCCATATGACTAGCAACAAAGCTTATCTTCATCTATGAAGATTTCAATGGAGGCTTTATGGCTTTTGGAAGTGATCCCAAAGGAAGGTAAAGATAACGGGAATAAGGTACACACATTCAAAACTGCTACTTAGACCATTTGATGAAGTTTCTTTGAGTAGATGAACTTAAGTTTAACCTTTTCTCTGTCTCACAAATGCGTGACAAGAAAAATAGTGTCCTTTTTACTAAGTCTGAATGCCTTATCTTGTCTCCTAGCTTTAAGCTTCTTGATGAAAGTCAAGTTGTACTTAGAGCTCCTAGAAAGGATGATGTGTATAGCTTAGATTTAAAGAACATTGTTCCTTTTGGAGGTATAACTTGTTTATATGCAAATGCAACAACAGATGAGTCTAAATTATGGCATAGGAGATTAGGTCATGTAAATTTCAAAAAATATAAATAAACTTGTTAAAGGTCACCTAGTTAGAGGTTTACCTTCAAAAATTTTTGTAAATGACCACACTTGTGTTGCCTGCAAGAAGGGTAAGCAACATACGGCCTCATGCAAAGCCAAGTTTGAAAGAATCATCAGAAAGCCCTTAGAATTACTTCATATGGACTTACTGAATTTGAAAAACTGACGAAGAGTATTGAAAGTTTTGTGCCCATGGAAACTGAAGCACGAGTGAAAAGACATGGATTACAGCTAGAACAAGAAACTTTAAAGAAACAGAAGATTGACATTGAGGATGCTTCAATCACAAAGGGAAAAGATGAAGTTGTAAAAGAAGAAGAAACTGAAGTGCCAGTTAAGAAAACAAGAATGAGAAGGAAGCAAAAGGCAAGAAATGGAATAAATATTGGCAAGACTGCACAAGATGAGTTCAACAAGGAAAGAGAAGCATATGTGAAAGATAAAGTCAAATATGCTTCATCAGAATCAGAGATTGGAGTAGATGTTATTCCAACTGCTACAAAACCTCCTACTATTGTTAATTGGAAGATCATTTCTCAATCAAGTCAAAAGGCTGCTTATCAGATCATAAGAAAGGATGGTTCTGATAAAATTTATATGAGTTTTAGAGCTATACTTAATGATTTTTCAAGAGACGAGCTTATAGAGTTATACAGATTGGTGATAAAGAAGTATGGGGCAAATAGACCAGAAGAGATGTATGACATAGTACTTTGGGGTGATCTCAAGACCATGTTTGATCCACCTCTTAGGGATGATGCAATCTGGAGCTTGCCACTTCAACAGAAGATAATTAATTGGAGGTACTATAGCGCGTACTTGTTCTTTACACTGCCCTAACATTGGATACATCCTACTATATATATGTTGCAATAGAAAATATCCGATGTCAAAAGATGCTTGCCAAGTGATGCTAAAGATAAAGCTTCTAGATGGGACAATGGATGAAGTTTGTTATCAACTCTTGAAGATGATTGAGAAGTAAGCTGGGATAAGAAAGTGATGAGTCTCTCAGTAGTAGTGAGCATATTTTTGGAAACTATGGACTATAATGGAAGTGAGAAGGGTTTGGGTGTTGGCTAACCACCACACAACAAATGGTCATCAGTTCAGCCATGCTTTAATAGGCATAAGACCTGGCTAGTCCTAAGCAAACGGCTTTGTAATGACTTCTCAAATCCATTAATGGTTGAACAGTTTTACCAAAAACTTATGGTAATCATGCAACCCTAGTATTGCATACTAAAGCATGGCTACTCAGAGCAAACGGCTACTTCGTAAAGAAGATCTCAAATCCACGCATTATAGCCGATAGTTTGCTAAGAACTATAACAGTTATCAATGTACCTTGTATTGCAAAGAAGCATTGACTATCCATACAAATGGCTCATGGTAAAAGACATATCAAATCGTTGATGGCTGGTAGTTTGCCAAAAACCACAAAGCCAACTTAGTTGGATGTTGCTGTGTAGCTGTGAAAAAAGAATAACAAACAGATCATTATTCAAGAGAAGCTAAGGACTTAAAGAAATGCTTGGATACAAATTCTCAAAAGCCCAAACTGAAGAAACTTGAAGTTCACAATTGAAGTTCAAGTTTAAGGGAGGATTGTTAGGAATTTTGTATAACAGACTTAATTCTGTTAGTGTATTGTAGTTAGTTCTGCTAGTTACATAGTTAGTACTGGTAGAAGGATTATCATAGTTAGTACTGGTAGTGTTAAATAGTTAATACTGCTTATGTAATAGTTAAGTCTGCTTACGCAGAAATTAGTTATAGTTAAAGATATGCATTTAGGAATAGATTTTGTTATTATTACCCTTTCATGCTAGGGTGCATACTATTACGAATATTCCAATATCAGCTTATTGTTGTAATTTTCCAAAGATGATTCTCTATCATTTGATTAGCTATGTAAAAAAGGGCAACCAAAGACTCTAATAAAAATTACGATGCAGGCTTGTATTGTATGCACCACAAAGACTCATATGGGGTTTTGCCAGTGACTGAGGCGTGAAATAAGTTGGATAGTTTTGGGTATGTAACACCGCAGTTAGCCACAGAGTCTTTGCCCATAGAAACACATCAGGGCCTTCGGAATGAGATCAGCATTGTCCTCAGCAGCCTCAACTAGTGTAACGTTCGTCTTTTCGGACAACGCCGTTATGCTTGTGGAGTCATCGGAACTGTCTTTTGATGAGAAATAGAAATGCGCACAGTTCTTTAATAAATCAGTTAAAATCTTTATTGATAAATTTCGATATAGCCATTAATGCTCAGGTATCGTGAGTTTATCTAACAGTTTTGTTGAGATCGGACTTGTAATTTGCTTCATAAAATTTCGATGACAAGCCTCTTAGGGTCTCTCTTAGTAGTCGTGCGCTCAAAAACTCTTTACCCAGAGTAAACCGGGGACTAATAATACAACAATACTAGATGTATTTTCTTCCCATTAATTGTATTTGAACTGCATTGGTCTCCACATAAATCCATATGTAGGGTAATAAAGAACTTCCAAATTGTGTGTTGTTTTCAGTTTTGAGGTTTGTGGGTATGTTTTTTGCTCTTCTAGTTGACTCAACGCAAGCAGAGAGATGATCGTTTTCTTTAACTATCAATCTAGGTAAGCCTCGAACTAAACTTTTCTTTGTAAGGGTCATTGATTAGGCTACCGCGAAGTTCAATGGAGTCGGTGTTTTTAAAACGCCGATGCCTCTAACGCATGATTTGTTCTTGAGGCTTTTGGACTAACAAGCAAAATTGGAGAGGACTTCAACATGTATCTCAATCGAGATAGGTGTAACAAATTAGAAACCAGAGACAAGAACCTTAAATGATTCTAACAACGTCGTTCGTATACTTGAAGTTTAGAGTTAAGATTTGATTCCTGAGGCTCAATAGTGTCTAGATACCGAGTTCACGAAAATTGACCGATCAGAAATTACATTGTATGTCACCAGTTACCTTCCACATTTAGTATCATTATCAGATGCCCGGGAGTTTGAAGTCTCACTTTCAACATATATAACGTAGTCTACCACTAACCACAGATACAGACCAAAGTGGTATCCCTAATCCTAACCGTCAAGATGAACTTTTTCATGATATTTACCATTAGAGTCTTTCTGCGTGCGTTCCCCTAATCTATATGTTCTTTGACACAGCTGTGTAAGTCCAAATACCAAATGAATCGCTGTGTATGAGCCTGCATTTGAAAACAGTCGAAGTATAGAGTGTGTCGGAAAGTTTGGATCCTCCAAATGTGGTTGGGTTCCCTCGGGTTAGCTCCTCTTATTCCACATGGAACCATATGTACATGGCTATGCTACACTTTTTCCATTTTATTATTTTTCGGCATTATAGGTTAGGAATTTTGTATAACAGACTTAATTATGTTAGTGTATTGTAGTTAGTTCTGCTAGTTACATAGTTAGTACTGGTAGAAGGATTATCGTAGTTAGTACTGGTAGTGTTAAATAGTTAATACTGCTTATGTAATAGTTAAGTCTGCTTACGCAGAAATTAGTTAGAGTTAAAGATATGCATGAGATATCTTAGGAATGGATATGCATTATCTTTATACGCGTTTTGTAAAGCACATTAGGGTTTCCTTAGTCTATAAAAGGAACCCTAGGCATAGTTAGTAGATATAGTTCTACACAAGATTATAGAGATCAAATAGTAATCATAGTTTGTAATCTGTAACCTAGGCAGATTCAAAGTTTAATATAAAGGTTCTTTTGTGATATTCAATATTGTTCTTCTTAGCATTATTGATTAGATTCCGCATAATCAATAGTGTTTACTCAGTGTTTCATTATTGTTGCTTTAGAATTATCTAAAGGAACAAACTCTTTGCAAGCTGAAGGTTAAGATCTATTCAGTAAATCGATCCAACAGTAACTATTTCCTAAAGCATGAACGAATTATACGAACCCGCCATCTACTTAGTATGCCGCTAGAGCAACGCACATGAAAGGTAGTATGAAGACTATTACACGGCCCCTAGGAGTACACTAATTGCATGTGAAATATATTAAGAGTGGATCAACCATATTAGGGGGCAATGTAGTATGAAGACTATTACCCAATGGTATCCTTTCTACACAATCACGTTTCCCTAGACATATCAACAGCGATGCAGACAAAAGCTGGTTTTCTAAGACCTAACGTGCACATCCATCACAAGAAGCAACACCACCAAGATCTACATTTTAGGTTTCATACAATCATAAATAACCACAATAGGAGGTTTAGCCAAGCATGTTAAAGATAAAGCAAGAACAATAAATCAAACAACACATAGACATATTGAATGATTAAGTAAACCTTACTTGATTAAAACATGAATTGGAAGAGGTACAATAGGGGTTTTAGGCCCTAAAATCGTCTCCTGCTGCTGCTAAACGAACTAGGATTCGTACCCTTTTTTTATTCTAAAGTTACACACTCAAAACCCTAAATTCGGGTTTGTATATATAAGAAAAACGCTATGACGGCGTCGCGTTTTAATCGTGACGCCGTCATGAATAGAATATTCTAGATATTGGGATGGGTCGTGTACTTGTGACGCCGTCTTGAAAATATGGTGACGCCGTCTTGATATTCATGGTGACGGCGTCACGCTATATTTGTGATGCCGTCTCCAGCCACTATAGAGACGATCTTGATATATGTTGGTGTAGGTTCGTAGTATTGTCCATTTCTTCTCCAAATGAGCCCAAGTCACGTGTAATTCTTCCAAATGTCTTCCAAATGCGAAATACCTGAAAAGGAACGATTAAGTACCTATTTTGGGCATAAATGCACGATTTTGGGGGTTAAATGACCCCGAAAAAGTGTATAAAATGACACCTCATCAAATACCCCTACACTTGGGATTTGCTTGTCCTCAAGCAAATGGGCTTTTCTATCTAGACAATAATAATATGAGGGGTCATTTTACCTACTCTTTAAAAATATTCTATAACACAACCTTCTAGACCTCGTAATTAAAAGCACGGAAAATATATACTAGTACCTCACATAAGTGTTTGGGATTCTCTCTTTCACTCTGGTGTATAATGAATTATAACATATGGGGGAAACGGAAAATCACACTCATTACCTGTCATAGCATATAAATTACCATAGGCTTGGTAAAGGATCAAACCTCCACCGCTAGGTGCAAGTATTATTCATTATTATCTAAGAGGTCTTTATAAAGGGTTGTGGGGTGTAGGTGTAAAATAACATATAATGGAAACGGAAACAGAAACATAAGGGATACAAAGTAAATGAGATATTCCCGTTTTCGAGCCAGATGAGATTGAAAATCAAATTTATAAATGACAAATATGTAATAATAAATATGATTTATTATTTATATATGTTCTGAAAATTTACCAGCTACGCAGTAATCATTTATATGTGACAATAAAAAGGTCAGAGGTCAAAAAGTCAAGCCGGACTCAAAAGGTCAAAGGATAAAATAGTCATTTCAAGTTTTGAAAATTTCCAGTTGTTACAGTACCTACCCCTTATAGGAATCTCGTCCCGAGATTAAATTTGTGTTAACCGATTGTTTGACCAAAAAAGGATTTAAGAAACCAGTTTTGAACATGGCGTTGAATTCTTTATTCAGCAAAATTTGATGTTTCGACACTTCATAAATTTTGGCTAGGTTTGACCAGGATATTTAACCCATCTGAATAGGTATTTTTAGAAAAATATCATTACAGTTTTATGATTGATATAAATGCGATATAAAGATTCTCTTAATAGTGAAAACATCAAGGGAGAAAGTGTAGTCGCGTGTTTATGTCCGTATAAAGTTTTAAATGTTCAAGGATAGAGTCTAGTTTCTGATATTTGTAATGTTCGATGATTAATAACGGACGAGGCTAATGGATGTAAGTATTCAACTTACTTAGGCCGCACTAGGATGTATCATGACTTAAATTGGTGTACTATTGGTCTGTAATGAATAAATCAACCGAATATTATATCGACATATGCTTGTCCTGTTTAAGGGGGAGTTGCATTACCTAGTAGATAAAGTTGTACGAGCTGGGACTGCTCAAGGACCCAATCAACAGCAAACCTAACAAAGATAACTATAACAAATGGTGATGGGATACAAAAGTGAGGACATTTCGAGAAACAATATCCCCAGATAAAGTTCAAACAAATGGTGAGCTGGGGAGGTTATGCGATAGAGGGCGCTAAATATGGTACTCGTGTAGTTCGAGGGATGAATCAACTCCATAGTTCAAGTGTGCACAAGTTGGTTAGCTCCACAAACAGTTCATGATTGTAAGGATTTGTAACGGCAAAAGTAATAACTTAAGAATGAGATAAGGTAGTTCCAAGTGAGGCCTTAAGATTCTGTTGAGTGGTAAGGCACGATTGTGTTTCTAGACCTGTTTAAGGGATTTTGGTGATTTTCGGGTTCGAGTTCATACTCGTGTCATATTGGATACCATTAAGCCCACTCATTTATAATCCACTATTTTCATAAAGAAGCATCCTAATTTATGTAAATAATGAATTAATAAACTTATGGTTCGGTGATTTACAATTTATTTATTTAAATAAAGAGGCGTCCCCTACTTAATAATTTCCGATGCAATACGCGTACTCACATAACCTTTAAGGTGGTGGTTAACATGACGATCCATGTTCTTAAATGAGTATAGGACGAGTGATTAAAACTCATCTTCGGAGACGAAAAGTAAAACAATCAGAGGAAATCGTCATCGTGTTCAAAATAGTTAATGAGCACACGGTTAAAGTAAATAAGATAAAGGTCTCAAAGAACGAGTCAACATAGCAATTATCATATCAATCCTCCTATTACAAGTCCCGCCCATACAAGACTTATAATACTTAGATTCATACATAATCCCATGTAAACAGAATTGTGACGGGTTTTGTTAACATAGCAATTATCACATCAATCCTCATATTACAAGTCCCGCCCATACAAGACTTGTAATACTTAGATTCATACATAATTCCATGTAAACAAAATTATGACGGTTTTCGTGTAATACGATATTGTATAAAGTTTTGAAAAAAAAATTATATTTTTAGAGATCATTGTTTAACTTACAATGTCTAAGAACGAAGTAAGACCATTGTGAAACTCACAATGTCTAAGAAGTAAAATGAGACCATTGTGTAGCTCACAATGTCTTAAGAAATGTTTTGGTATTTATATAAATAACTCTTATATATATAAATGTATGATATACGCAAAAGGATGTAAGCATATATATTATATATATGTATGTCATGTAAGCACTTAATGTAACAAGTAATGTAAGCAAGAAAGCAAGTAGTGTGTATGCACTTTGAAAATGTTTGATGTGATGCAATGTTTATGAAAATGGTTATAGTCTAGGTAACATATGCAACCTAGTTCTCTATAACCAGTGCTTTGATACCAATCTGTAACACCCTTAAAAATGTGTCGCAGCGGAAATATGTCCGGGAGTGTTACTTCATAATACACAGCGCTAGATACAAGAGAACGACCTTTAAATGTGACGTTTGAAAAGTAATCCCGTTGATTTTCTTAAAATTGATATAACATTTGTCCTATAATTGCATCACAATGAAAAGCTTGAAAGCAATACAACGAGATTTGATCATTTGTATGTAAGTAGAAATCTATAAATGAAATCTTGTCAATTGAGACTCCAATGCACATCAAGTAAGCCAAACATCTAATTCACCTGAGAAAAACATGCTTAAAAGGGTCAACATAAAGTTGGTGAGTTCATAGATTTTCATAAGCATAAATGTTGGATCAAAAATTTGTAAAGCGTGTATGACCATTTCAATCCTTATAATAGTCACCAAAAATGTATTTATGAACGTTAAATCAAATATGTGTATGACTATTGTATCCCATACGATAGTCACAAAAAGTTAGGTATAGTTGGAACAAAGCGTTTGTAAAGTATGCATGACCATTGTATCCAATACAATAGTCACTATGTGTGATTACGATTTCACCCCTAAGTTCATGAAACTGTGACGTAGACTTATATGTATGACACTTTATTCAAGGCACAGTAAGAGTTCATGAGTATGTAATTGTTGTCCCTGTAGACATCAATCCCATCATGTTCCGACATGGTATAACGTTAGTTACCGGTGATAGCTAGTCACCCGAACAGGGATTGTCAATCCCAAATAGATCTATTTTATAACATTCGCGCTCACCCTCCGAGTGATTTACAGTTCATGCAACTTAAGCTAATCCGTAATCATAAAAGTAAAGTATAGTTGTTACGTCCATAAGTGTGAACAAGTATTGTATCTCATTGCGAGGTATATAAATGAGTATGTAAACCAATTTGTAATCAACCATGTAAATGCATTTACAAACAAGCATGTTCTCACCCCAAAAATATATGTAAAACAAGTAAAACATGGGGCTATAAACTCACCTCGATGTTGTAGAACGATTGGCAGAAATACACATATTAAGCACAACACAAATGGAAACTGGAACGGCTCAACCAAGAAGTTGCGGCTTAGCTGAACAACTATGACCCACTAGCTTAGGATAATGTATTTGGGTTTTCTGATGGATGGTTACATCAACGCGACATGTTGATAAAAGATTTAGATTTCAAGTTGTAATAGTTTGGTGGTTGGTTAAATAAAATAAATCGAAAAGTAAACGCAAAGTATGTAATATATTCCGTATATATTACATATGAAAAATGAACAAGTATATAATTCATATCGTGAATCATATAACAAAGACAAACAATCAAAAGAATAATTCAAAGTGTATATAATACACGGCGTGTATTATACATAAGAAAAATGATGAGAAAAATATAATAGTCAAAGTATATAATACTTTGCAAGTATTATATAAGGAACGTGAGAAAATAATTGTAACAATATAATTCGACACGTGTTCGAAAATCAACAAATAACTTAATAAAGAGTTCTTGCATAAAAGTAAACACACGTTTTAAAGTCTCAAATTAGATAAATGACATTCCTAAAGTTTTTACAAAAGTTATTATTTTGTCTATTAGTCGGGAATTATAAAATAGTGTTTTATAATTTAGTATTTCGTTTCCTCGACGGGTTTTAGTTAGAATATTGTCTCATTTGTAAAAGTATAGTTTCCGTTTATTCACCGGGTTATTGTATAATTACAATTTGATAAATCATAAGACTTTATATCTTCGTTCTTTTATCGGGTTTCAAAGATAATAGAATTTCTAGTGAAAGTTGTTAAGTATAGAAATTTATAGAAATTTTAACATGACCAATTCGTTTATAAGACGTTTCCTATTTTTACAAAATCCAATGTTTTTCCCTTTTCAATCAATTCGTATTGCAAAATACCCCCTTGTTTCAATATATATCTAAACTAAATCAACAAGTGACAAAGTAAGTAAAACCAAACACGCCCTTGAGGGGCTGTTAAACAACGAACCAAACGCCCCTATTAGGATGTAAAACGCAAAACCAAAAATAAATAAATAACACTTTTATTTAACCATTTAAACCACCATTAGATCCGTTTTATAATTTATAAATCTCGTAATAATTTTATTAATCGATTTTTATAAATCAAACACGCCCTAAAGGCTGTTGCTAAAACCAAACGCACCCTTATGGTTGTTACACAGCCAACCAAACGCACCCTACGTGGCTTCTGCTAAACCAAACGCACCCTTATTGTGTTTCTGTTAAACCAAACGCACCCTTTTTGTGTTTCTCTTAAACCAAACGCACCCTTTGGTGCTTTCTGCTAAACCAAACGCACCCTATGGTGGTGGCTGCAACCCAAACGCACCTTATGGTGTTTCTATCAAACCAAACGCACCCTTGGCTGATGAAAACAAAACAAACTCACCCTAGTGCATTGAAAAAAGCACACGCACCCTGATGGGTTTTTATTAAACCAAAACGCACCCTTTGTGGTGACAAAAACCCAATGCACCCTTTTTGGTTTGAGAACCCAACGCACCCCTTTTTGTGGTGTTGAGGAGATGGTGGCGAGGTGGTTGTGGTGGTGGAGCAGTGGTTGAGATGGTGGTCGGTTGTGGTGGTGCTTGGTGGCAGTGGAGGTGTAGTGGTGATGAGGTGGTTTGGAGATCGAGATGATGAGGGTGGTGTAGATGGTGGTGTAGTGGGTGGTTTGTCGTGGTGGATCTGTTGATTAGTGGCGGGTATTTATTTGGTAGTGTGTGGGCGTGCTGGTCTGACGCAGCAGGTGGCCTGAAAGTAGTTAGTGAGGAAGGAGGTGGTGCGCTAGTGGTTATTAAGAGAATATGATGAAACTAATGAGTTTCAATATTTATATAGTATAATTATTATTTTATATATATATATATATATATATATATATATTATAAAGTTTAAAAAAATGTGACAAGTGTGTAATAGATTGGGGTTAATGGTGAAAATGTTACTAGAGGGACCGGAAGTGTAATTTTTGTTAATTAATGGTTCGGGACTCGTTTAGGCTAGTTAACGGACGATTCAAAATACGAAAGTTGCGCCATTGTTTTCCAAATAGTTTTTCCTACGAAAATGAGTATTTACACGACTATTATTTCATAGTTGTTTTATAACATCTATTTAAAATGTTTATTATTTATTTGTGTAGTCATCGGGTATCACGGGCAAACTTTGTCCGTAAAATGAAACTTTAATTTCAATATTAGCGTTTTCAACAAACGTTTTTCAATCAAATGTTAAATAATTTATTAAATACTTTTATTAAATAAATTATGATAATTAAATATAAATTTAATTATTTTTGTGTCGGTGCGTTGTGTGCGGTTTTCAAAGTAGACGAGATATTCCCGTTTTCGAGCCAAATGAGATTGAAAATCAAATTTACAAAATGACAAATATGTAATAATAAATATGATTTGTTATTTAAATATGTTCCGAAAATTTACCAGCTACGCAGTAATCGTTTATATGTGACAATAAAAGGTCAGAAGTCAAAAAGTCAAGCCGGACTCAAAAGGTCAAAGGATAAAATAGTCATTTCAAGTTCTAAAAATTTCCAGTTGTTACAAATAGTCAAATTGATCCTGATAAAATCATCTAAAAACTCGAATCTCATATGAAAACCTTAACCGCTGAAGTAGAAACAAAGGTAGAAAAGCTCGAAGGATGTAAAACAATCTTCGTTAATGATGGGACACCTTTGTACACACCATTCTATTACTCTCTTGAAGAAATCAAGTATTTTTCTGCTAATTCTGGATTTTCGGACGACAAAAAATCTAAAAACACTGAATTAAAAATTTCCAAGGTTATTCCTGAATTAAAATCAAACATACTAGAACAAACGGTAAACCACTATGTAGAACCTTACGTACCACCAATCCCTTTTCCCAATCGATTAAAACAGCATGCAGAAGAAGCCTTAGTTCATAAGACCATGGAGAGCTTAAAGAAAATCAAGATGAATCAGACCCTCCTCAAGGAAATCAGGCAAACGGATAATTATCCTAAATACATGAAAGACTTGGTGGCCAATAAGCAATTAACCGAGGACAATGATGAAGTTAGGATGAGTCCTAGATGCTCAGCTCTTCTACAAAATCAACTACCTCTAAAAGAAAATGATCCAGGAAGTTTTATTCTTCCTTGCTCTATCAGAAGGTTAGATTTTAACAATGCTTTGGCTGACCTAAGCACTAGCATTAGCATTATACCTTTCTCCATGTTTAAACGCTTAGGAATAGAAAAACTTGAACCAATCAATATGGTTATAGAAATGGCGGATGACACTAAATGCATCCCAAAAGGGATTGTCAAAAATCTGCTTATAAAAATTGATAAATTTATTCTCCCAGTTGATTTCGTCATACTTGACATGATTGAGGACTTTAGGATGCCCGTCATATCAGGAAGACCTCTTCTCGCTACTGCCCATGCTAAAGTTGACATATTTAGAAAGACTATTTCTTTAGAGGTTGGGAATGAAAAGGTTATTTTTAAAATGAGAAGTAATTTTTCCTACAACATACACGAATCTGTTCGAATGATCAAAACCAAGATGAACACGGAAGAAGATGAATTAATGAAAATAGATTCTGATTTATTCACATATAATAATGACGCATGCGAGATTAACCACCTTTTATCTATTGACCCTGATGTGTTCACTTATGATTTAGAGGTTCAAGAATCATATGAAGAAATTGTTTATAGATGTAGTTTGATCGCTCAAGAAGCAAATAAGGGACTTAGGTCAAAGTTAACCTCTACCAAGAAGAAATTACATTGGTGTACCCCTATTTCTCGCACGAAAGAAGGAGTTCAAGAAATATGGGCCTCTTGCAACCCCTTTGAGGAAAAATGTGATGGGGGTAGCTTACGCAATAATGAAATTAAATGTTACTGGGAAAGTGAAAACAATGGCAAACGAACAGATGTTGAATGGGAGAATTTAAGTTTGAATGATTGGTTACGGATTAGGTTTGGAGAGGTTAGTGAGACAGCTAGGGACAAAATTCTTAGAGACCATTGGAGAAAAAGATTTGGGAACGAATATGATGACAGCGAAGACTTTGAAGATCTTGATGGATGTAGGGAAAGTAAGGAAAACAAAATTCTAGGAACCATAATAAACAAGTTACATGTTGAGTGGTTCAAGGGAACGGATAAAGATGACGATTATTTAGAAGGAATTACTGATTACCTTAAACCAACATTATATAACGGATTTATTGATTCAGATGACGAACAGTACAAGGAAAGGAAGTGCGGATTACTGGGAATGCCCTACATCAAACCGCCCCCAATATTAATTGAAAATGTCAAGGTTACTAGATATAGGGTTGGTCCAGGAGAAGTTTAAACAAAAATAAAAGTTTCGAAAGTGGAAGAATTATCTAGAACTAGGGGAAATATTGCCACCATAAGAGCTGGAATTATGGAAGAAATCCTCGAGAATGACGATGAAAAAGAGTCATACGACAAAACGTAAAGTGGGCCTGAGTCTAATTAAAGACTCGTTAATAAACAAAAGTGCTTGTCAGAAGACAACCCGTCTTTTTATCAATAAATTTCATTTTTCTCATATTAGTTGGTTTGCATGTTTTACTTTGTCTTACAGGTTCCAGCAGCTAGGAGGCAATTTTCGAGACCGACTCGACCCGTAATTGTGTGGTAGCTTTGCTGATTTTGCAGCAGTTACGGCGTAACATTCAAAGTTACGCCGTAACCTATTCAATTACGCCGTAACCCTTCTTATGCTTATGCCGTAAACCTATAAACTAAAATTTTCAAAATACCACATGATTACGGCGTAACCACCAGAGTTACGCCATAACCTCTTTCTGAAAAACCTTAAAATAAAGTTTTAACGCATTATTAAACCTTGTATATATAAATGAACTTTGTGTATGTTCTCTGAAAACACTTACGAGACTTCACTCGTCCACTTGGGCCACCAACTGGTTTAAAAGGCTTGTGCTAAATGCAATCGTGATTCCTACGAAAGCGAGTTAGGTTTGTTTCTTGTATATTTCTTTTTGAGCGATTTTATGTTGTTAGTTTGTTTTAGTGATCACAAGGGAAAATGAGCTTGCTCGAGATGGAGATTTTCTGAATTTCTCCACCGGCTTATTACATTTCATATGTTCAAAAGCAAAGCTCAAGGGAGTTTCTTGTTTAAATTCTACTCTTCCTGTTTATTTCATTTCCTTAATGTACGATAGGGACATTGTACAAAACAAGTGGGGAGATGAGAGTAGAATTATCACTTGACCTATTCTTGCCTTCGATATTCTAGTTTTCTTTGAAAAATTGTGCCAATTTAAAAAATTTTGACACATTTATCTTACTGAACTAGAATTAATCTTTGCCGAATGTACATCACCCTTTATTATTACTTGGTGAGGTTTAAGCCTAATGTTCCGTTTTCATCTCATTATACAAAAATCCACCAAAATATTGAGTGTGCCGCGGTAGTATTGTAGACTTTAGAACTTGGCATGTACATCATTTTGAGACCTTATTGATTAGCAGGAATAGATGGTTCGAGAAGGCAACATTTAGGAATTCACCCAAATAGCCATTATGTGTGTGTATCGACTTGTTACACTAACTTGTCGACCTCCGTGTTAAAAACCCTTTTGTTGCACTCATCATTAGTGCAAAATACCCCTAGATCACCCTTGTTAAGCCAATCTATGTTTTCACCCATTGTTATATGTTTCGTTACACCATTTCGCCTTTAGCCAACCCTGTAGTCTATATTTATCCTGGTGTTGAAATTTCTGGCTATATAAGTCCATGGTTCAAGAAAATGGTTCAAAGATTGGCACTTTCGTTAAATACATATTATTATGATCATGGAAGACCCCCCGGTATTATCACTTTCGATACTGTTTATCTTAAGTGAGGGGATATGTGATATGTTATATACAGGGGTATTGTTAAAAAAAGAAGAGAAAAGGTGGTGCAACTATAAGCCACCTAGTGATTTAATTCCTGATGTTGGTTACGTGTACAAAACCAAATAAGTAAAAAAGTGGTGCAACTATAAGCCACTTAGTGATTTTGAGGATGGTGCAACTATAAGCCATCTGATGTATAAAGGTGGTGCAACTATAAGCCACCTAGTGAAAAATGGGTTAGCATGCTCTACAAGATCTCATTATTAGCTAACCCATATTGATGATATGATCAGATTTTCGCACTTGGAGACTTGGACTACGGATGGACAATAGCCGATTATGGATACCTTAGATTATATAAGACTATTTGTATTGTGTTTTTGTCTTAACACTAATTAAATGTGTATCTCATGTCTATCATAACCCTTTATATCACCCAATAAACCTGTGTTATGTTACCCATGTTGCCTTTAAGAATTGTTTAGACCCTAACTCTAACTGGTGCAGATTTGTGTAATTCCCAATCTTATGATAAAATACATGCTATGACTGTGCAATTGAGCGGTCACCTCGAAAATGAACACTTAGACTAGCTAAGAGTTGAGTGAATTTTAATCCCCTTTTCGTGAGGTGTTCGGCTTTGATGTTTCTAGCATAAGACTTTTATAGATTCATTTCTTTGAGTTAAATCAGAGAAATCTTTTTATAAACTATTCTAACAGGTCTACTTGAGGGCAAACAGAAGTCAAGTGAGGGGATATTTAATAACATAAGATATTTGATACTTTTAATGTCAATTTCCCCACAAAAATACTTGCAATTGTCTTATAAATACTTGAATTCGATACTTTTACGGTTATTTTGTTGTTTTCAGGTAAAATGCAAGTATGAGATAAGAAACACGGGAAATGGACCAAAAAATGAAGAAAACGCAGATTCTTACGAGACTTTACGGCGTAACCCCTACGATAATGTTACGCCGTAACCTATTCAAGGCAAGACACGTCATCCAGCAACATTACGGTGTAACCATACGTATGGTTTATGCCGTAACATTATTGTTATGGAAGGTTGAGTCATCCGAGTCAGCATTACGGGGTAACATGGACACTTACGTCGTAACATCTTTTAAGCTTGCAAGATGGAAAGTACGCGTCAGCGGTTTATGGCGTAAACCTCTAAAAGGTTACGCCATAACATATTCGAAATCTATAAATAGAGGCCTCATTCAGACAATTCAATATCATCCATTCTACCACAGTTCCAAAGGGCGATCAAGGCCTCTATAGCTCAAAGAATTCCACCAGAAGTCCAAGGGAGATCATACTATTCTTACTTTTGTATTTAATCGTTCATAATCCACTTTTGTAAGAATTGTGAGTTTTCAATCTATGATTACCTTTATTAATTCTTGTTGTGTTATTTCTATGAGTGGCTAAGCACTTTATGGTTTTGTTAGATATCCTTTGACTATCATGTACCATTGGATTTTGGTAGTATTGCGGGTGGTTTAAATCATGTTAATCCTGTTATTAGATTACCAATTGAACATGGGATTAGCAGGGTACTAGGGTAGGTTTGGCACCTTATCCCTAGTGTAGGAACTAACCAGGTTACCGCCTCTATCACTTTTTTTTTAGAACGACAATTTGTGGCTACATGGCCCCTAGCCCAGAAGGCGTAGCGATCCCACACAACCAGGTTGGGTCCAGTCCAGAAGGCAATGGCACCCTTCCTTTTACACATGCAGGAGGAAACCCCTATCGCCCTAGACAAGACTCGAACATGAGACCTTGCCTAGGAGGGTAAAACCTCCATACCATTGGACTAAATGCCCGTTGGTCCGCCTCTATCACTTAATATACTTAAAAAGAACAGGAACTCTTTTAGAGAGGGTTAATAATCTGTATAGGTTATTAGACTAGTTCTTGGGATAGTTGGGATTAATCACTTCGACTTGGTTGCCCTACCTTCGTGACTTTCGGGGGATTCGAGATCGCAAGAATTATGGGACAGACTAAGTATATCTATTCAGGTCTGTCGACCTTAGAAACCACTAATAAAACCATGGCGTAACATTGCACAAGAAAACGTAGTTGTAATGGTAGTAATGAAATGGTTAGGCTAGCACGCCTTTCTCTCTGATATCTTCTATTACTTTTAATTTTGCAATTTACTTTCATGTTATTTCATAAAATCAACTTAAAACCATTTTCAAACGTGACAATTCAAATTTAAACTAAGTGACACTTAGCACTTGGGACGACCTCAGATTTACCATCTCTACACTACTCACGATCGGGTTCTCTGCCTGTTAGTGCGTTTGTCAGGTGAATCGAGTTTTATAAATTTAAAACTTGAACAAAATATATTTTAAAATAAAATACGCATCAGTATGTCATTTATTAGTTGAGCAAACCCCATGTAATAGTCATTAAGTGTTCACCCTTGATGGAAGCAAACTTATCAAACTCATTGTACAGCTTACACTCTCGTTCTTGGTTCTTGTATTGTCAGTTCAGTGCTTGCATGATTTACTTGACTTGATCCCAAATGTGTTTAGGCCACCCTGTTATGGTTAACAAGAGCTAAATATCTAGTGGATACCTTGAAGAACAATAGTCATAGCACGCAGATCACATCCTCTTGAAGATTTTCTTTTTTTGAGAGTTCTTCATAAGTCTTGGGGTCTTTTTAACACATCTACTTCGATAGTGGATATACAAATGTGGATTCCACTTAGAACTGAATGTTAAGCAGTCAGTTCTTCCCAATGCTCCTTACTTTTATGTAAAGCAACATACGATCACGCCAAAGAAGTGTGCATTTTCGTTTCCACATGGGTGGGGTGGGGGGGGAACGGATTTAAATTTTGGCACTTGTACTATCATATGTTCGGCTATAGTATCATCTTGTATTGATTGTGAATTTGATGAAAGTTAAGTGAGATCACTGTGAAGGAGGGGATTAGTGATAAAGAGATGTTTGTGGAAGGTGATGATATTGTGATTTCGTGGGATTTTACAAAATCTTTACTAAAACCAAGAAGATGGAGAAGTATTTCAGGGATTTTACAATAGTTTAAGACAAACCGTTATTTGCAAATAACTTTTGCTGAAAATTGTTAATATTTCACACAAAGGTGTCCTTGTATATTTAGCTTAGTTTATGACCTTGTAAGGTTTCACACGTTTTATGTCCTTGGAATGTTTCGCACGACTCTAAGGTGAAATGGCAGATTTTTGTTTCGCCCAATTTACTTATTTCGCACACTTGTTAAAACCTGTTTCGCACACTTATTACAATAACATATTTCGTGATGAGGTATTACACAAACATATTTCGCACAATATGTTACAATTTTGGCAGAGTTTTGTTTTACAAAATTACGCATTTTGCACGAGTGTTGAGGACAACTGTTTTCGTCTAATAACGTAAATCGCCACATGTATTACACTAACATTAATCGTACGATTCAAACATAAATCGCTTGATGCAACAGAAGACACACAAATCGCTACGAACAAAAAACTTTTAAAAATCACCTAAAACCTACCCCTTTTGACATTTTTTCTTGATTCCTTTTATACAACTAAGTATCTTTAGGCCTAGATTTGCTTTAAACAACATAGTAACTTTAAGTTTTTAAAAACAAAATCTTTAGTTTTCGACTTTATGTTCGCACGCGTTACCAAAAACGACCAAAAATAATCCCAAAAAACAACGATTCTAAATGCACACAGTCTCACTATATCACACTATGGTGACTGATACCAATTGATGAATATCAATCACACAATCAAAGATATAAAATAGATAGAAAACTGAAGCGAGGATGAGAGTGGTTGGACACTTCTAGATAGAGAAGCAAAAGAGAGAATATTAGATTATGAAATGAGCCAACACCCTCTCCATAGAAGGAAAGGGGATTTATATCCTTGCAATAGGGCGTCCATGGGCCTTTAGTGCCATGAACTTGGCCTAGTTAGCTTACTTTTACACAATATTTGCTGACCACTTAATTACGAGCTGCAAAATACATATTAGGAGTGACCGAGACTTTTTCGTATTTCTAACAATCTCCCCCTAAGGGAGGTCACTCTATTTTATAAAAACTTAAGCTTAGCCATC
>BQNB010084019.1:725-26552 GCA_026074375.1 Tanacetum coccineum
CCTTTTGCTAACTTTCACCAAGTACTCCATAATTACTACAATTCTCAAATATAAATGATTAAGTAACAATTCTTTGCAATAGTTATACAAAATGGGTTAATAACATGGGATAAATGATGCTCTAAAATAGACGTTATTTGATTTTATCAACAATCAATATAAACAAACCAAACATTTAAATTATCATAAACATATAGTGATTGTAACAATATACAGTATCGCCGAATGATTAATATAAACAAAAAACGTTATGCTATCGAACGCTTATAGCAGAGTATAGAGATTATAAGAATGTTCCTATTGACTTGAGGCACTTGCAGGACCTTCTTGGCTTCTAAAATTGTATGTAGATCGTACTTGGTGGTCTTTGCATACTGAAAACCGAGTTTTAGGTTTTCTATTTATAGGCTCTGAAAACAGGTCGATATGTCGTATTAGAAGGGTCCGATACAACGTATTGGGGTAACTTAGCATGGGCTCCAGCATTATTTTATTCTAGAATATTCATTAACCGCCACTGAATATGGTGTATAGTCATCTCTGGATACGGCTTATTGGATGGGAATCGTGCTTGTTTAGAATGTTGACCAAAGTATCATATACGGCGTATCCATTGACGTGGATACGACATATTCTTCAAAGTCAGGAAATGGTCTTGGTCTTGTCTAAGTATTGGGAAATAGTGTATCCGTATAGAATGATACATCACATTCTTCAGATTTAGTAGACTTTCTCGAACTTCTTCATTTATGCTTCAAAACATGTTCTTTTCACCATCTTTCGCCAAATGCTTGATATTATCTGAGATTCACACAAATAAGCGATTAAGTATCAAATCTTATATAAAATAATAAAAAACAAGAAATATAAATGAGATAAATGATGCTAATAATGTGACGTTATTTGATGTCATCAATGATATAGTTTTGACTATTGGTATAGACCGAAAAGAGTATGGCGATAATGGCTGTGAAAACTGAGAAGCTTCAGGAGAAATATTTTCTTTATCACCGCGTATGTTGTTACTAATGTTAGTAACTAGATGATGTATACGAATGGTATTATGGTTTTCCAAGTTAGTTTTATGATCAGCATCAGATGGATTTCATAAATTTAAGAGTCAATGAACTAAATAGTTTATGAGTTTTTTATTTGGTTTGAACTTTAAAAAAAGCTAACCGTGTTTTTGAATTCACCCGATGCGTAACTGCTGTGTAAAGGGTCAGCAATATGTGCTTCTGATTTTGTTTGATACTTTATATGTTGTGTCTCACGTTACAGTCTTGGGTTAGGCTTCTCCAATAGTCCATATTGGATTAGGCCGTGTTATAAAATCTTCCCTTACAGTCTTGGGTTAGGATGTGTCAGTTATCAAAATATTATTAATGTGTTAATAAAGCCCCCCTTTAATATTAAATTGCAAAATATTTAACATCTAACATGAGTTTAAGATATAAAATCATCTTGATCTAAGACAATTAGCTTGAATGACAAAATAAAGGAATTAAGACATCTTTTTATAATTATCAATAAAGGATGGACAACAAATTGATATTAAAATATAATTTCTTTTATAACATAAACTCATAACATAAGATATAAAAAAGGATAGACGAATTATAAATAAGTTGGACTAATCATTTAAAAAATAATTATACTTGTCACAAAATACTTTTATAAATATTGAAAAAAATCCTTATGTATACATTAATGTTCACTTTTTTGTCCTTTTATGAGTATTTTGTGACATTTTGCCCTTAGAATTGTTAAAACTCCTATTAGTTGAAAGGAGTAAAAATGTCACAAAAGGATAAAAAGTGAACATTAATGTATACGTAAGTATTTTTTCGATACCCATAAAAAGATTTTGTGACAGGTATGATGATTTATTATATGCTTAGCCAATAAAAAAAGATACATATAACATGTTATTTAATAAAAAGTCTTGGATCTTCATACAACCATCATCACTCTTTATCATGAACAATGTTTGTCATCATTTGAAAACAAACAACTAAGGGGAATTAACATGTGCACTCGTGTTGGGGCATTCTGTTATGGTCACCGAAGCAAGGCAATCTTGGACTAAATGTTATATGACCACCACTTAATCCTGACTTAATCATAGCTTCAACAACGTGAAATCTGATTCTATAGACGTAAAATAATGTTCCTTTACATAAACCTGATTTTACATCAATAGTTAGTTAACCTCACCTTTACACCCACCCTTATTTCTGATTGGAATACCTTTAATGTTGCCTGACATATGGTTTGAAAATAAGCATCATCATATGTTGTAGTGTTGTAAGTATCGTGATATCATTAGACACGTTACGAACACCATGAATGTCGGAATTCATTAAATTTTTCATTCTTTATAATGATTTCTGGATCTATAGTTCACAAAGTAAAGTCTTAGATCTTGAGTGTATAAAGTGTAGTATGAGTATTTAAAGGATTAAGATGATTGAGTATATATATATTTATATATATATATATATATATATATATATATATATATATATATATATATATATATATATATATATATATATATTTTGTAAACTTGTGTTGAGCAAATAATAGTTATGACTTCGGTACATATTGTTTTTTTTTTTTTTTTTTTTTTTTTTTTTCTTATTAGATTGGCGAGGATAAACCATTTATACCACATACTGAACGATTTTTGGGAAACCCATTTTATGGTTGACTCCTTGATGGTTCATAATAGCTACAACTTTTGATGAGGGTAATACGAAGAATAGAGCCTTCGAGTTTTGTTTTATAAAAGTCAGATGCCTACATTTTATTTTCTAGTAACAATTCTTTAAGCTTCTATTATTTTCATTTATATAACATCATTTATTAACAAAAATAAAAAAATTGTCAGCTTTTTAGTATCCAGGTAACAATATTATGTTCAATATATATGTACATAGATTTTCAATGCATGTAGCAAACCATTTCATAAACAAGTTAGATAAAATAATTAACCAGAAACCATTAAGCTAATACTAAACCATAATTAATAGATCCAAGTCTTAAACTTATTTTTACATAATACACATACATAAGACACATAAGTAAGACATCCATAGTCCTTACTTGATACCTAAATCACCGAAATCAGATGTCTTTCATGTCTTTAGCAAACTGCAAACCTTAAACTAAACCAACATACGATAAAGGCAAAAATACTTAGCAAGCTAATTACTTATTCAATCCGACCAAAATAAACCATACATCATAACCTTGATATTACTTTAACATAGATGGAAGATTGGGTACTCTTGAGGTTCATCGTCTTCAGCTTCTTTATCATCCTCCATATACATAAATTTAAACCTTATTAGTTTGGAGTATTCAAAGTTACACTTCTCAACAAACAATTTCCATTGTCCAGTAGCATTCAAATGATTTTTCCTGTCAAGTTTTTCACTGTGGAAGTTCATCTTCATAGTCATCAACTCTTGATAACTTTTGTGCTTCATCAATGCCTTATAGTAAGTGTGCATCAGACGATATCCTAGAAATGAGCTGGTATCGCCTGTAATTACATGTAAGTATAAATGTAGCTATTAGATGATTTTCTCAATTTACTATTAGATAATCTACCTACTAAAAAATGGAAATCTACTTATAAGACGTTGTTGGTCTTGAATAAGTGAATTCTTTATAAAATGTATCAAACTTTTCTCCAAAGTGATCCCTGTACTATGCCAACTGGCACCGGTGTTTCATACGATTGTTAGCTACATAATACATTTTATGTATTTGATTAACCACATTTGATTTTATATAAAAGTAATTATATATTGGTTTTTTGTAATTAATCTTACTTGTTTCCAAGTAGGATAAACGTCGCTGGATTGGCCTCAACGTGCTCGCACCATGAAATTTCACCTCAGTGCTATAACTACCATCTTTATTAAAAGTGTTAACCATAATTTGTCTGCCTGTTTTTTCGTGAACACAACTCTCATTCCATTTTGCAACCTAGTTCATCTTTAATTGTCTCCCAACTATCATCATCTATATTATACGCATAAGGACCACCTTGACCACCAACACTAACGCGACTTAACTCCACATTATACGTGACCCCGTTGCCTTTAATCTTGATTTGGTTATCAACACACATCCCCTTCATGAAATCTTCATCAAGTGTCTACAAAGTATGTTTAAAGAAAGTATGCATAATTACTTTATTCAGTTACAATTTTGCATAATAATAAATACATTATATCATTTAGCTTTCATTAAACCAAAAAATAATCCCTGGTTCACAAGTTCTGCATATGGCAAAAAACGAATCATAAATCGAGGGAACCTTCTCTTGATGAATATTCCATGATAACCAATAGCTTTAGTTTCGTTTTGACAGTACCCCATCACATAAAAGGAATCATCACCCTCCTCCACAAAATGTAAAACAGCAACATTCGTGTCGAAATTCTCTTCAACAAACCATATCCATTTATCTCCTTTAACAATAATTGGTCCATCATTTTGCTTTAATATTTCAACTTTCATTCGGTACCTAAGTGGTGATGTCAAATATATTTCATGATTATCATTATAAGCTTTGTCTTCATAAACCTTTGGTAACTCCTATATCTAATGTTGCGATTAAATTATTTTGCATTACACAATGTACCCAATAAAGTTTATATACAATATGATTTAAATGTAAATATAGTCCGTGAACATACCTGATAATTTGGAAACATGGTCGGATTCTTCCAGACAACGAATTCAATTGCCATCACCCCGCTAACTGTTTTAAGCTATCCTAATATATAAGACATTTTGTTAATAGATGTGTAATAACTATTCAGTCCTTATTTCTTTTTGTGATTATAGTGTCAAAATACTAATTTCAACCTAAACCTTCAAACCATAAAACCAATGTACAAATTGAATGTAATGATGATATGTCATTCTAATATGCTTTACCATACTGTTTTCCTTATAGCCATAGAATATATTACTAAATTTAACAAATTGAATGTAATGATGATATGCCATTCTAATATGCTTTACCATACTGTTTTCCTTATAGCCATATAATATGTTACTAAATTTAAACATCACTAATATTTGTCACCACTATAGACATCATAAATAATGTGGTACAATAATGGACCAACCTTTATTATATATAAAGGTACAATGTGACAAAACATATATCTATCAAAAGTGTCCTTCTACAAAATGTCTATCCGGCCAAGGTTATATACATTATTCGTACTCATATAATATTTTGTTAAAGCCAAACTTGGCATCAAATCTAATATACTCCATAAATATCATTCTATACTGCATGCTATACAATTTAACTAAAATAATTATCAGAATATAAATAATATCATACTTTTCATAATCATAAATTGGAGGGTTCGTATTACCACATCCTAACCATCATGCAATGGTAGAATCATAGTCATACATATTCACAAACATCATAACAAACGTATGATCATTCTCAATATAACACGTTTTTTTATGATTTTAGTTAACTACCAATTGATATAAATTATAATAAAAAACAATGACATATAAGATATGCCCGATCATAATCATAACCTTTTTTAACATCTAAAATGCCCAGTCATAATCACTTGTAAACAAATACATGTTTTTGAGATGATGATAACATCGATTGAAACCTTCTTGGACAATGTGAGATAAAGCAATATCTTGTGTGGTAAAGTATACTGAATATGTATCAAACTTACATTTAAATTTTTAAGTTTAAACCCATAAGTTTTTAATTACTTTTTAGCACAAAACTTATAATAGATGTGTAGTAATTGCATACGAGTAATGTTGTAGTAATTGCAAGGGGGCATATTGCCAATAAGTATATTTCTAGGTTATTTTGTGTATTTATTTTACCAGCTAACTTTTTAGTCAAATATCATTGACTAAAACAAATAGTACGTATTTGTCCTTATTTTTTTCACTCACGGCTGCGTATATTGGAACCCGTATTATAAGCTTTCTTTTAAAATTGTAAGTTTTTTTGTTTGCTCATTATCATAATCTTGTATAGTTTTAAAAACTGAGTTATCAATTTGAACATTTGTAATTTCGTCTTTGTTAACTTTAAGGGTTTTTTATTTAGCCATTGAAATTTATTAATTTTATGTTATTATGATGGTATATAGGAGTACATAACTCGATTGGTTCTGCATTTGTATTACAATTATCACAGTTCTTAATTAAGCTTTTAGGGTTTGGTTATTTTAAAGCTTGATATTAATGATTTAGCTATTTTTTAATTTGTTTAGTTGTTTTGTTATCTTGTTTTATGATGTTGTTTTATTTTATATACATATCTTGTGTTCTTTAAATATATTGTTCTTGTGTTTTCAGTAATCATGTTGTATGTATTGAAATGGTTTGGTAAGTATCTTGTAATATTTGTTTAATTGTTATTTTTTTAATCTTACTTTATAGTTTTTGATCTCATTGTTGTTTTTTTGTCTAGTTAATACCAAGACAAATGATATCATAGAATTTCTCAGTTTCCTCCATGATGGATATCAAATCGAACTTGTAAGAATTTTTTGATGTTTTGTTTCCTTATATTTTTATTTTCGTTAGATGTATTGTTTTTTGTTTTATTTATTTGTAATTTTTGTAATTAAGAAATTTCCAAATAAAGTTTGGCCAAAGAATTTGTTGTGCGAAAGCGAATGTTCATTTGGTTAAAATGGATAGAGACTTTGAAGATTCTACTTGGAGTTTAAATGGCATTAAATGGGTTGATTTTGTAGGTTCCTAAAATTCGCACATACACTTAAGCTAATCTCGAAAGAGAAAGAAATATGCTTATAGAGAGAAAGTGTAAAGGACACCCTCTCCATGTGTGGAAAGGGCTTTTATACAATGGATTGACCAGGCTTTCCATAGGCTTGCCATGGGCTTTCTATAGTTTGGCCCAATCAGATTACTAATTAATACATTTTAAGTCTACGAGCTAATTAAGTAAATATGTGGAGTGACCGATCCTTTTCTAGAATCCTAACAATCTCCCCCTAAGGGAGGTTACTCTAGATTACAAATATCTTAAGCTTAGCATTATATGAATGTTCTTCAATCTTGCTCGTAGTATTAAATCTTGATCTTTGTCTTGTATCTTAATGTAGTGCTATTTGATCATTAAGCTTGAGCTTGTTCCTTCATGGTTGATGGTCTCGTGATCTTGAGCCTTTATCACTTGATATTGAACTTCTTGAGATCATAAATCTTGCATCATCACTTGATTATCTTGTAGTACTTTGCCTTTTTGCGATCATGTGTCTTTGGACCAACATGCCCATACTTTATGTCATCTTGAAAGCCATCTAACAATCTCCCTTGATAATCTCTAACTTGATTACTTCATGACTTTAAGGAAGATGTTGAGTATTAAAGTAGCAAAAGTCTTTATCTTGAGCTTTCTTAATTACTTGAAACTTTAAGTCTTTAGTATGAGCATGTGATTATGAATCTGACTCTGCTGGAATAAGGCACCACCATCTTTATATAAATCTGCAATTAAGACAGTTACCAATAAAGGTTGTGGACGAATATGGCTTTGTTATTCGTGCGTGTTTGGTTGGATTAACCTTCGGTTTTGTGAGGATTGTCCTGTGATCAGGTAGATTCAATTTAGAAGAATATCCTTGACAGGATTTCCATTTTAAAGTATTAGATCCTCTAATGTGTAAGCATCAGATTCACCATTACTTGCTTGTTCTCATTATCGGAACGTCTCAAAGCAGACAACACGGTAAAATTAAATCGGTTCGTTACTATCTTACCGATTGAGTCGTCAATTCATAAACTAGACCAAATAGATATCCAGTTGACACAAGTTTAACCCATATAGGATCGCCTAAGTCACCTACCGCAGTGTTGTTTGATGTTGACACTGGAAGGATTTCCATTTGTCAATGTTAAATGCTAAGCACCACTCTGAATATTCTGGCAAGATCAAAAGGATAATGCGTAGGACTCTAAAGATATCACTTGTGTCCTTTGATTGTGAACAACAAGTGTATTTCAGAATTGTGTCCTAATGAGATTTATTATTGATCTCCTTTAGCTCTAGACTCAATAAGTGCGTTTTGATTTTAGTGATCGGAGGCTGGAGCTGACTGTCACCTTTTCAATATCAACTAACTCGGAGTGAGAAAGTCGATAGATAACGAGTTTATCTACGTGAGAAATGAAACAAGTATCTTTTGAGTGACCTTGAGTGGCTAGGGAGGGTTGTGTATTGCATTACTGGGTCTATGATGACTATCTTTAATACCAGACATCATCTTAGTGATTCTGATTGAATATGTATTGACCCGGTTTTTGCCTAAAATGTATGGAGGGCTTCTTTCTTTACACCCTTTATCCTTACATTTCTTTTTCATTCTTCAACCCCTTTAATGCTTACCAAGATGTCATCACTAGCATCTTGTTGTGATTGTTCCAGTGCTAGCTTATCCTTAATCGACATTATTCCTATATTTCTGTTCAACTCCATCTTTCCTAAGGACTTCTAGTTCTATCTAGTGGAATGTCCTTGGGTAGATCCCTCGGTTCTGGTTGGATCATCAGACTTATACCTTACCTTAACCACCTTATGACATCATCACCATCGTAAATGAATTGGTTGTTGGGTATAGAGATCAAAACCATAAAACCATTTAAAAATTAATCAAAGTACCCATGATATAAATCAAACGGTTTGGTACTTAGATAGTTTCATTTTTGAGAAATGCTCCCTCTACACATGTGCACCGAGATTTAAAAGAGTTTTGCACAAAGTGGAAAGAGTTATGCACTTGAGTCAAATACGATCACATTACATTTTAGTCCAATTTTCTCCCCCTCAAAAATAGCATACCATATGATGTTTTTGTTATCAATGGAATAAAATGGCTATTTGAGATTTGAAAACATTTAGGAGAAAATGGTGAAAGCATGATTTTCTTTTGATCATTTTCCTTAACTCCCCCTCAATTATTGAGGAATTGATATAGTGTTGAGTATACAATTTTGAAAGATTTTGAATTTATTGAAAAATTCTTGAAAATTGTACTCAAACACTATTTATTTATGAAGTTGCACTACATGTATACAAGATGATATATGAGACATGACCTAAAACTTACAAAACCAAGAGCAACCGATGTTGTCACTCTGTCTGAAGTAGTAATCTGTGGTCAGTCGCATCATTCTCCTCTTAGAAGCTTTCCTAGCTTCCCCCTGAACCAAAAATCCTTTCTTGAGTAGATGCAGAGCGTTCTTCAGGATAGAGATGATATATATTGTAACACCAAAGTCAACTAAGTCTCGGATGTAGACAATTATACCCTTTAAGTAGCCAAAATGATAGCACCTAAGTTAACTAAGTCCCGGATGTACACATTTCTTCCTGCAGGATACTGACTATCTAAAGGAATCATCATACCTCTGTAAACCTCTTTTATCAAATTTTACTACCTTTTTGAGAATAAGCTTAGAGATTAACCGGTCGGGGAAACCTTAATTGAATCAGAAACATATCTTCAATTCAAGGCTTCAAAAACTACGTAATTATTTCCAAACAATTCTAAGCCGCTTAAAACTATGAGAGGTTGACAATATAGGTTGAAAGTAGTTTTAAGCCTAAGTCACTAACCTTGAAATTATAATTAAGCCCATAAAGATATTAACTTATGACAACTTAAGCCCTTGAAGTTAAAATAAATTAACTCTCCCTCAAATTATTATCCATTAAGTTAAAAAAAATTCCGTATACTTTTCGTGACATGTTGAAGAAAAATCAAAAACACTTTCTCCCCCTCAAACAAAGACCCATATTCTATTTAAAGATCTATTGAATTTGTTCGAGTGGTCAAATTTTCTTGAAAATATGTTTGTGATGTCAAAAACTGATTTTGATTTGATTAGAACACTTTTTCAAATTGATTAACCCAACATGATTTATAAAATCAATATTTTTAAGAAAATTGTTCGGGTTATAGAATATTTCTCTTCTTTTGAAAAATAAATGCACTGACACGTACACTTATTTTATTAAGAAAGCACGGGTTGTGTAGCAAAGTATACACAAGCCTTTACATGATCATGAAGTAGATCATGCCTGAGAAAAATGAATTTACCGTTGAGAGGTCAAGTTATCTTTTTGACGATATACATGCCTTTAAGATGATGACCAGGTTGCAGTCTGAAATAACTGCAAGCCATTGACATGTTTTGAAAACATGTAAAACTTCTGCTCGAACTTTATTTACAACCATGTGTCATTATTAAATGACATTTCTAAGGCCGTAAATGTTATCGATTCCATAAGACATGTCAAGAAAACATATTTTTGTATTTTTCAATTTTCTAATTTTGTATTTGATTTTCTGGTTTTATATTTTTGTATTTTGTTTTTATAAAAATTTTCAAAAATGAAAAATCTTTTTGTAGTTTTTGTATTTAATTATTTACATAGGATGCATAAAGAGTTTCCACCGGTACTCTTCCTCTTCTTCTACAATACGTTTGACAGAGTAGATCTCAACGAGACCGTTTTCTACCAAATGGCATCGGATGTCCATGTGCGTCAATGTAGCACCATATTGCATTGGCTTGTAGTTGACTTCTTTACGAAACAGGTCAAGAAGGATTGCGAATGACGTTCTCTAATGGGTGATCCTTTGTCCACTTACTGAGATTATCAAACGATTGATTGAGCTGATGTAAATTTGATGAAATGACACCCTATAAAGATGGTTCTTCAAAACTCGAGTCTGGTATAAGATTATGGATGAGGGGTGCAAAATCAAATTATGCATTTTGATTTCTTTGAAGTTGTTCTTCAACACCTTGATGAATGACTAGAGATTGAATATCCTGAGTTGTTGGTGAAGTACTAACATATGGTGCATCTTGATAAATTGTGATTGATGAAGGTGTACCAGTTGTATCAGCAGGTCATGGAACAACAACGGGAAGCATAGGAGATACAACATAAGGGGTAGGATTAAAGTACTCATCAAACAGTGGTTGAAACAAGATATTCTAGTCTTTCTTAGAAGGTGGAACATTTGGTGTTCAAGAGGAAGGGTTTTGCACGAGTCCTGAACTAATGTATCCAATAGTCATTAATTGAGGCGCGGGTCCTGAACTAAATTGTTCAAAAGCCATTGAGGCCAGCTCATCAAATTCAACATGAATTGTTTCAATGATCATTCTTGTCTTTTTGTTGTAGATATGGTATGCATTCTTTGCAGGAAAGTAGCCAACAAAAATATCAACTTTGGGTTTCAACATACTAAGATCTTTACTTTCCTTGGTTGGATAACATAAGGCACCAAAGACACGAAAATGCCTTAAATCTGGTTTACGGTCATACATTAGCTCATACGGAGTTTTGTTGTGGCGAGTACGAATAAGGGATCGATTTTCGGTGTAACAAGCTATTGTCGCTGCTTCTGTCCATAAGAAAAATGAAGCCTTTGAAAATATCAACATAGTACAAGCAGCTTCTACTAATGTTCGATTCCGTCTTTCAACGACGCCGTTCAGTTATGGAGTTCTCGCAACTGAAGTTTGGTGAGTAATTCTGACATCTTCATAATAGCTTCTTAGAGTCTGATTGACAAACTCTGTCCCATTATATGTTTTAATGATTATGACAGTTGCATTAAGGGCACCTTGTATTTCTTCAAGAATTTGATTACGAAGTCTAGAGTTTCATCCTTTGATCATAAAAACTTCACCCAAGTAAATCGTGAAAAATCGTCAACAATGACTAGAATATATTTCTTCCTATGAATACTCTCTACACGCATTGCTCGCATAGATCCATGTTCAACAGATATAATTATTCTTGGTTACTGTCTTCAGCTTTGGGTTTATGGTTATATTTCCTAATCTTCCCTAATGAACACGCATAACACAAGTGGTCTTTCTCGTATTTCAATTTGGGCAAGCCTTTGACAAGACCTTCTTTAGCAAGTTGATTAATGGTACCGAAGTTTAAGTGTGACAAACGAGGATGCCAAAACCATGATTTAGTCTTTGAAGCCTTGGATAATAGACATATTGGAGAGACTTCAACATATCTTCGAGTGAGATTGAATACAAATTTGAGCCCCTTGAACCCTTGAGTAGATCAACACCGTCTAGGTCATGAACATAGCACGAGTGTTTTCAAAAGGTAACTTCAAGGTCGGTATCACAAAACTGATCTACTGAAAATAAATTGTGTCTAAGCCCCTCTACGTAATAAACCCTTGAAATTGTTACATTCTTAATATGATAATCACCGTACCCCATAATCGCTGCAACTTGATCATTACCGAATCTAACTGTTCCTATAAACTTTTTGACAAAATTGATGAGCTAAGAGCGTTGTCCTGTCATATGTTTAGAGCAACCCGAATCCAAGTACCAAATGACGATTTAAACGACTTGTATTAGAAACGAGAAAAAGATGGAGAATGTGAAACAATAGATCCCCAATTTCTGTTGGGGTCCGAGTTGTTAGAATTCCTAGTTTCTACAATCTTAGGTTCACTACTCGAACTCACATATTTTGCTTCTTTGGGTCTCCATTGAGATGCACTACTTGGTTTTATTTTCGTGATTATAGTTGATTTAACAGGTTTCCTAAGAGGCACTATTTTAGTGGGAGTGATTCTAGTTAAAGGACACTTATTTCAAACTATAGTGAATTTCCTTCCTGTGGGTACCCATTTGTGTCCAACATTTGTAAACACTTTTTCATTAGGCTTCTATTCCTTTTTTTAACGCTCTTAACAGACTTATTTCTAACACGTGCATTCACGTCATTCAAATAATCTACCACACACATATCATGATTTGCATCAAATAAACATTTGTTGCATGTAGACACACAGATTTAGAAACATGGTTCTTCTTCTTCAGACTAGACTTAACATTCCTAGGATGGGCTTCTACTTTCTGATATTTCTGGTTGCTACTTGATGGTTGTGAGATCCTATTTTTCCTTGTATAATTCCTAGTCATTGTTCCGCTAGCATTAGTAGAATGTTTTACGCTTGTGGAAGGCACCAAAGGTTTGTCAGTGGTTTAAGTTTTGTGTCTCTACTCGGTTTTATGTGTTATGTTCTGATGTGGCACTAATCTCTATAAAAGTGAGTTGCCTATGTTTGTTCCTTGGTATGACTGCAACTAACTTCTCACCTTCTTTTCTGGAACTAAGGCATGTTATATTACTAACATATACTAATAGCTCCTGAATTCATGTTGCAAACTTATAAGTAGAGTCTAATGCACTATCTAAGGGCCTCAAATCTCTAGATTTCTCTACTATCTCACGAAGTGTGTCAGCATGTTTCTTTATGTGTTTAAGGTAGTCTACATGTGCTTCCCTGTTTTGCAGAATTTTAGGAGATAGTAGTTCTAAATCTAACTTATACACTCCTGGGGCAATCACTTTTGACTTATTTATAGATTCGATACAATCAGCCACATTTTTTTGTTTCAACTCTTGAATGTGGTTTTTCAAGTTGCTGATTGTTGTGTTCTTTGCTTGTAGCTGAGCTTTTAATTCATTTATTTCAAAAAATTCATGAAATTCAGGATCATCCTGATTTTCACATTGTTTGTCATTTTGAAACTTTTCTTTACTTTGTTGCACAACAATTTCAAGAGAAATGCAATGCTTTTTAAGTTTTGACTAACTTTTTGAAAATTCAATAAAGACATCTTGTTCAATCATATCTTTCTTTTTGACAAGCTCAGCTTCAAGTTCTAACATCTTAATGTACTCAGTAATGTAACTCTATTCGAGTTCAGCATATTCAAGACGATTATCATCTTCAGGTAAAACACATTTAGGTTCAATATCAGGATGCATGACAATACACATAACGTCTTGACAAATGATATGCTCCAAGAGATGATCATTTTCAATGAACAACTCTTTTTTCTCAATCTTAAAACATTTCCTCTCTACAAAATAATGGGCAACTTTGGTTTCCATTTGATTAAAAACCTCTTTCATTTTAGTTATTTCTTTAAAAAGAACTTGGTCAAACATGTGAAAATACTCTTTTAAGGTTTTAACAAAAGGTTTTACATCTTTGTCAAAAGCTTTTTGTATGTGTTTAAACCCCCCAGGTTCCCTCATTCTGACCAGTTACCTTGGTACGGACAGTTACCACATTTTCAAAATCATTCACATGATATCTCATTTTATTAAAACTATCTTTAACCAAACTAATTATAGGAAGTTCACGAGGAATTTCCTTTAGAACTGGTTCAGGTTGAATTGGTGGTGTTTCATAAACGGGTTTTGAAATGGGTAACCAAAATACTTGTTTTGTAGATAGTTGTTTTTGAGACACGAAATGCTTAACAAAATGCTCAGACAGTTTATTTAGTGCAACATAATCAATTGGTGTGATGTCCACTTTCTTTTCTTTCACAATTGGATCATTTTATTTTTCATGCATTTTAATTTTACTCTCTTCAGCCAATATTAATGTCTCTTCAGTATCAATCACATACAATGCATCATGTTGCTTAGCAACTATATTTCCACAATATAAAGTACATACTTTTCTTTAAGCTTGAGTCAGATATAAAGGATTTTCATAACCAAGTGCTATTTTGTGACTTTCATCGTAAAAAGCTTGAGGTTTTGTTAACATATGCATCATTTATGTTAATTGACCCATTTTGTAAACCACGTTGTCTAAAGCCTTCTTTTTTTTCTAATTCAATGATCTCTTCAAGATATTTATCCTCTTTGCCTTAGATTCCATTTTCAAAACATCAAGCGTTGTCGACAAAGTCTTATGACTTTCAACGGTTGCATTAAGTTGTAGTTTTAATGAGTGAATTTGATTTTCAAAATCTGCAACCTTTGCATTTCTGTTAACAATAACCTCTTGCAATTGACTATCAATATACTTTTCTCTATCATTTAAATTAAATTTCTGTCTTTCTTTAAAAATTTTGATTTGTTCTTTATATCGTTCAAGCTCAGCAGTTAAGGATTCATTAACAAGCTTATTCTCTTGATTATCAGTATTGCATTTTGCTACTTGATTAGACATTTCCTCAATTACAGACATTATCATAGATTCTTGTTGGTCAGGAGATGGAGTACTATGAACAACTTCACTTTTGTTTTCTTTCAGATATTGTTCATAAGAAATCATGTTGCTTTCATTTGTAAATTCAATATTTGAATCATCAACGAAAGCTGGTTGTTCACAATCATGCATCTTTTGAACATTTTGTTCAAACACGGTATTATCATGATAAGTTTTGCAATTCGGTACCTCAGAGAGAACATCCGAACCATAATATGAGAGATTTGCCATGAAAGTTGCTTGTGCTGCAGGTACTTTATCATAATCTGAATCAAATGACTTAATACCATCTGTCTGGAAGATATCATTAGTTGTCAGTGTGTAAGCATCAATTCTTGAATCAACACTTTTCCTAGCATCTACCAAGAGTGCAAGTTGTTCTGCATCCAACTCAACCCTTGCTTCCTAAGCTTGAGCTAGCAGCATCTTTTCCTTAAACCATTCTGAATTTTGTGCCCCTCTTCGGTTGAGTATAGTGCCTTGGAAAGTGAACACCACCTTTGTAGTTGTAGCATTAAATGGATTCTTATTGGTTTGCAGTCGAATTTCTCGTATCCCTGATAACCCCTGCACCAGTAGCATTACCCTTTGTACAATTACCCCTATAGCTTGGAGTCTGTCGTCCTTGCATAGTAACTTGGTTTCTTGGTTTCGATGAATTCTCGAGTTGATCGGTGATTGGTGGATGTATTAGGGTAAAGGTGGTGCAAATAAATGCCATTGCATTGTTGAAGCTTGCAATTGGATCATTAGTGGGAAGAAATGATGGTACAACAAGACCTCAACAGTGGAAATGCTGCTGGTATTGTAGAGAAACAAATGGTGCTTGAAAATGATTGTGATAAAACACGAAAGCTTGATGAATAACAGGTGCAGACTCTGATTGCTGATCGTAGACACTCTTATTCATTGTATACATTTTGAAATGATTGATGTGTAAAATAAGATTAAGGATCTTAGGTATTAAGTGATTGTGGTTGTGATTTATTGATGAAGGTGATTAAGATTGATATATCATGGGATTTTAGAAATCTTGATTAAACCGAGAAAATAAGTGAATATTGTCAAGTGAATTTACAATCCAAAAAAGACCAAACAGTTAAAAAATACCTGTTTTCCATAAAATTCTTATATACGCATTAATACCGAAATGATGCTTATTTCACAGAACGGGAAATGGTGCATATTTCACCGAACCAAAAATGGTATATTTTGGTAAATTTACCAAAAATGGTTATTTCGCAGACTTAACCTGAAAACATATTTCGCAGTATCAAAAATGGTACTAATTTCGTACAATGAACCGAAAATGACTTATTTCGCAGGTTAAACTGAAATTGCCAAATTCGGTGAATGAACTGAAATTGCCTATTTCGCCAATAACCCGAAAATGACATATTTCGTAAGAACATAAACCTGCGACTTATTTCGCAGAACATAAACCTGTGACTTATTTCGCAGAACATAAACCTGTGACTTATTTCGCAGAACATAAAACCCGTGACGTATTTCTCAGAACATAAACCTGTGACTTATTTCTCAGAACATAAACATGTGACTTATTTCTCAGAACATAAACATGTGACTTATTTATCAGAACATAAACCTGTGACTTATTTCTCAACCTTAAAAAATAATGCTTATTTCGCAATCATCATACATAAACCCAGAAATAAGTTCGAAAATAATGACTTTTAAGCACATAATATGCAACGAAATAGATACAAATAAGCAAACAAATAGGCAAGAAATTAAGCACACAAGTATAAGCCGAAATACAACTAAAATAAGCCACGAAAAGGAGAAACCACAAATAAGTCAAGCACAAAAAGCTTAAATAAGCTGTAAAACCGCAGTGTTATACTAGAATAAGCAACTCAATATAATCCCTTATTATGCTAGAAAAGTTTTGTAAAAGAAAGAAATGTTTTTGTTACCAAATAAGCCAAATCCAAACACTCCTTTTACACACTATTTCGAATAAAATAAGCACAATAAGCTGATAAAATAAGCAGATTTAATCCTGAATAAGCTGTTCAACAAAGTCATAGATATGTTAGATTAACTTTTTATCAAATAAAGATTAATACTTGATAGCAAAGAAGCTAAAACCATACACAATCCGAGACACCTCTTCAAGGCTATTTCCAAACAAATAAGCTTCATTAAGATGACAAAATAAGCCCGAAAATAAATAAAACAAAACACACAAATCACATAATCCACCCCATGGCGATTGATACCAATTGTAGGTTCCTAAAATTCACACAAATGATGTTATACCAGAGAGAGAAAGAAATATGCTTAGAGAGTAAAAGTGGAAGGGAGAAACATAAAAACACACACTATACCATGTGTAAAATGATTCAACCGACACCCTTTCCATCTGTGGAAAGGGCTTTTATAAAATGGGTTGACAGGGCTTTCCATGGGCTTGCCATGGGCTTTCTATAGTTTGGCCCTGTCAAATTACTAATTAATACATATTACGTCTACGAGCTAATTAAGTAAATATGTGGAGTGACCGATCCTTTTCTAGAATCCTAACAAATTTTATCTTAACCGTTAAAGATCTCAGTTCTAAGATTATTCACTTTGAGCATATTGATGGAAAGAAATTTTTAGTTAACTTATATACCAAGGATGGCGATGAAGTTGATTATGGGTTTACTAAAGATCATGATGAGAAACGTGTTGTTGTTGGATATAATGATCCACGTATGTATCAGGTACATTAACCGTTGTTTGTTTATCCAATTATTCAATTTTGATTATAAGTGTTACTTAATCGTGATTATCTAGCCTTTTTTAAATTTATATGCAGCCCATACCGCATAAAATGTTGTTGAATTGGAAGGTTAACCGGGATGGAAAGCGTGTACCAATTGAATTTAATGGAGTTTGTTAATACAAATAATGTCTAAAACGTTATTTATATTTTTCGACCTCTCAATGTTTTGACAATAACAAAATGTAAAAACGTTTACGATAAAAATAAACGTTTACAAATTATTAATCGTAAAATTCTATTTCTAAGATTAGTAATCACTTAAGGTATGGACAAAAAAATCATTAAGCATGATTAGTGATTAAGAAAACATTTTTCTCTTAACCATCACATTTTTACAAAAGTATTTTCACAAATATAATTATACAAAATATTTTCTATTTAAAAGAAAAGTTTTATTTAAAACATAAATTTGAAATTCAAATTTTCCCTCCAAAATAGAAGGTTCCATAACAGATACAACCTTTCCTACAAAAAAAACAAAAACAAAAGCATAATCTACTGGGCGGCCCCCTTATAGGTCTGGCGGCCCCCAGATATATCCGAGACTCCCACAGTGACCGTTGGGTTTTCCTGCCTATAAATACTGCTTCATTCCTAGTTAAAAAACACACCTCTTTGCATGAATTTTTCAAATAACTTTCTCTCTCTAAAAACCTTATTTCTCTCTCTAAATCTCTTGATCACTAACATCCATTGATCTTGTTTCAAGTGATCTAATATCTTCTTCTCATCTCTCCTCTCTATCAAGTGCAAAAGAAGAACATTCGTATTCGCTAAGAAATGAATTGTTATTTAGTAATCTCTCCTCTCTTCTTCTAAGTATCAAATCTCTATTGTAATTATCTTGTGTAATTGTGTGATTCGGATTGTGTGTAAATCCGCTAGTGTAGATCTTGTGAGTGTATAGTGTTTTTGAAGTGGTAGATTGGTTCTAGCTAAGATTAGGACTCGACATTTAGCTTAGTGTCAGAAACAATGTAAGCGACGTGTAAACGATTTTCTCCGCCTGAAGGGAGCTTGTTGACATAGTGAAATCTTGAGTAGGAAACTCGGGGAGTGGAGTAAGGCGGAGAAGAGCTTCATAGCCGAACCACTATAAATCTTGGTGTCTTGGTTTGATCGTTCCTTCTCTAATCTCTTTATATTGTTTTGATTGTTATTTAGTATTAGTTTAGATATTCACATTGTTGATTCATATTGTTGATTGATTAAACATATAACTCGAATCTAAGTATTTTAAAAGCAAACTTTTAAAACATAAACGAACTTGTAAACTATTCACCCCCCCCCCTTCTAGTTTCCATAATTGGTATCAGAAGCCAAGGTCACTCAAGATTTTTAAAATATACTATATTTTAAAGCTTGGATTGATCTATGGATTCTGAAAAATATCTAGAAGGGCAATCCATGTAAAGACCACCACTTTTTGAAAGTGACAGTTTTATTTATTGAAAAAATAGATTCGAGACATATGTTAAATCAAAAGATCTTGATCTCTGGCATGTTATTACTAATGGTGATTTTCAACCTATTCAAAAAAATCCAGAAACCAAATTAGATGAGGTTATCCCTTTTTGAAAAACAAAGTGATGATCTTAAAAAGAAGCTTGGGAAAACAACGAAGCTAAAATGGTCATTTACAATGCTTTGCCAAGAAAAGAATATCAAAGAATTTTTATGTGTAATACGGCAAAAGAAATTTGGAAAACTTTGTTAATCACCCATCAAGGTAATAACCAAGTCAAAGATAACAAGATTGACCTTTTGGTAAAACAATATGAACAAGTCGTCATTTCTGAAGACGAAACTATAGATAGTGCTTTTGCCAGATTTAATACTATCATTACTAGTCTAAAAGCTCTTGATGAAGGTTTGATAAGTGTAAAATACACATATCCGTTTATACCTAAAAATAACCCAATTAAACCCAAAACAAACCAAAAATGGCAAAAATATGCTTGTATTTGTGTTTTGTGTGTGCAGGTACGGATAAGTTAAAAATCACAAGAAAATAGTCAAAAACGGGCAAGCACGGACACGAGAATTAGAAGAGTACAAAAGCCGGAAGCAAAGCCAGGAAAGTCAAGCCTCAGTCAAATCCAGTCAATCTATGGTCAATAAAAGTCAACAAAGCCCATCTTCCTTTTATAACATCCACAAGGGCTAGTTTTGCTATTTTCGAAAGTTATTTATAACTAGAAAGAGAGGAAAGAAAGAGAAGGACCACTTGTGCAAACTCCCCAAACTCCAACAGTTTTAACTGTCGAAATAAGGGCGCCAAAGGTGTTACTATTCACCTTTCTTCCCCGTTTCACCATCCAGGGTAAATCAAAGGGGTTTTCCAAATTAAAGGGTGCTTAGGTCAATTCATGAGCTCTCTAACACAAATGAAGGGACAAATCAGTCTTTATCAAAGGATTACTTAACCTCTCCCAATCAAAGGCCACGTCAACAATGGTGAAAGCACAAATTTATGTGGGTTTTTGTGCTAAAACACTCACAAAAGAAGCACAAACGTCACATCAATGGAATGACACGTTGGCAATCTTCAGGTGTCCACAGCTTGATCAAACGGCCACAATTGATGCTTGAATGATTGAAGAAATGATTGGCCAAGATTGAAAGATTGGAGAGCAGGGCTAGAGATCCTAGAAGCTTCTTTCAGCGCCTATAAAAAGGCCTCTCCTCTCACACACACGATATCTAGGTTTTTAGTAATTTTTAGTCTAGCTTAATTTCGTGTTTTCCTTAAATGTAATTTTTCTTTTAAGTAATGTAATCAGTTTCTTTAATTAATGCAATTCAGTTTTTAATATTTTAAATCTCATTTTTAAGCTCTCATTTAAAGTCATAAACTCTCTTAAATAGCCAATTTGTCTCAAAAAGCTAATAAGCTCATTTATAGCTCTTTCAGTCTATAAGCTGAAATAGAGCTTATTGAATTCAGAATTAATCTTACTTAAACCTTAAATCAGTTTAAACTTACAATCTTTCATGGATCTCATTGGATATGAGCTTTTTGGAAGGGGATCTTAAATTGGAAGAGATCCCAAGGACTTTACTCTAGCTTATCTAATAAGCTAGGGAGCTTGTAGCTGCCTTTATTGGTCCTCAAAAATTCACGGGTCAACCACCCGGAACACAATTAACATAATAATACCCTCTAAAATGATCATCATACACCATAAACCATAAAACACTTCATATCTCATAAATTCACCACCGTCAACACGGTACAAGTTCTAATAAAACTAACAAGCGTCAAATAGTCGAAGGACTAAATTAGAACATTTAAATCACACAAAAGGGCAAGGGTTACAGCCTTATGGCTCACGATCTAGGGTTGTACAAGGTGTTTTACAATCGTATTTGATGAAGAAAAGATGTATCGAAATTCTGTTTAAGGTGAAATTCGGTGATCAAGCAAATTCGGTAAAACTAGGGTTTATAACAAACCCTAATTCGGTAAACATGAAAAGAGGAATCATGGTAATCGTTTTCATTCTATTATTCTAATCATGATTAATAAATCGGTTGTTTAGGGTTTTAAACGATTATTTAGGTTTTTAACTCCACAAAACGATTCCTTATCCTTCAATATTAAATTGATGTCCTTTTTCTTTTTTGATTCGTATCCTTAATAAAGGTCTGCGATTGTACTGATTGATCATTCTATAATGAAGTAAATCCAGTCAGATTAGTGTGATGTTCTATAAAAGATTTAGTGTTTCGAGTTTCTTTGGGTTTCGGTTTTATGATCACTACAGTATCTCTTGGGTTTATTGGATCTGGGCTTTCTCGTATATCTACTGAATGGATAATGATTCTGGTGGTACGAAGTAATGAAACAACAGATTTGTAGGGTTTTTGCTGAAGAACAAGTCACCATTACAGGTCTGATAGTGATGTTGATGCGTGTTCTAAAGGTTAAGAATGGAACAGAAGCAGATACAGCAGATTCTTGTTAGAAAGATAGTTACTACTGTTATATTTGGTTTCTAACTGTTATATATTACACGTTGATTCTTATTTGGTCTATATCTGATCGTGGGTAAGAGTTGATTGGTTACTTCCTTAATATTAAATAGAGTGCTGTAAGAAACGCAATTGGGTCACATTCATTAGTAATGCTCGCTATATATTAGTACTGCCAACTTAGTATTGTTAGTACTGTTAGATTAGTGACACTTTAGTGACAGATTAGTGACACTAAAAAGTGTCATTAAAAGCTAGGGAGGAAGGAGAATCTGAATTAGTGACACATTAGTGACAGAAAAAGTGTCGCTAAATGCTATAGGAGAAAGGAATTTTACTATATAGTTACGCAGATTATACAAAAAAGTGCGCTAAAGGGCTATGGGAGGAAGGAGAAATGTAATAGTACTGGAATAGCAACAGTATTGAACAGAACTGTTGAGTTTTAATAACAGATAAAGCATTGCTAACAGGAAGGAGTAACATTAACAGTGGTAATTACTTAGTACTGCTTATTAAAAAGTTAGTACTGCTCCTTTATATTTAATACTGTTCGAGCAATATTTAGTACTGCTCCTTTAAATAGTTAGTACTGCTGCGATGGAATGTTAATACTGCTCGAATATATTACAACTGTTAGCACTTACCGATATTGGACAGAGACGAGTTTTGATTATCGGTTGGTTTATCGGACAACACACAGAAAGAAAGTTTTTGGATTTGGTTTATTTGTTCTTAAACATTTAAAAAGCTCGTATTTTTGGATTATTTATGATTAATTGGTTATGAAGAAGCTTGTATATGGCTTATTTGACGTTGTAGTGGGAGTTTCGATGCGATTTCTTATCATATCTTAAATTGGGTGTTACACTTTAAAGATAACTTAGTCGTGCTTAGAAACGATGTACGAAGACTTTTCAACCTAGCAAAGTGTGTGCGATTCACTTAAGGTTGCTCAATGCGTACATATGCTATCACTTGGTTATGTGTCCTCATAGAATATGAGGATTTTATCAAGAGAATGCGAACTACATATATTTCACAGATTTATTATATAATATTGACGTCATAAAATATTACAATAGTTTAAGAAACAAGTTTGGGTTATTCTACTTCAGCCTAAATTTATATACTTAGTTTTTCTACAACAGTAATCAATACCTAGTAGCCTACAGAATTGAAGTAATCACAGAAATGGTAAAACTATGGTTTATCCAGGTAACGCTTATGTTAAACTGTTTAACCAATAACATGTGGCATTGAGTGTGAATTGTTTATTACTGCTAGTCATTAATACTACAGCAGTGTGAGTGTTACTACACAAGTCATTTTTCTAATATGCTTAATGGTAGGGTAATTTGAGGAGTTTAGAAGGCTTAAGATTATAAGTGTGATATAGGTTTTGTAGTGGTAAATCAAAGTGGCTTATATCATAAGTCTCCTATTGGATTATGACAAAAAGGGGAAGAAGATGTTAACAGGAACTATGTTAGGAAGTTTCTTAGGGTTCTACATCCTAAATAGAGAGCAAAGGTCACAACGATTGAAGAGTCAAAAGACTTAACATCACTGTCACTTGATGAACTCATCGGGAATCTCAAAGTTCACGAGATGATCATCAAGAAAGATTCTGAAATAGTTAAAGCTAAGGGAGAAATAAAATCTCTTTCTTTAAAGGCTAAGAAAGAATCTCGTAAAGAGGAGTGTTCGACTTCCAGAAGTGAAGATGAAGAATCCGCCATGGCGGTTAGAGACTTCAAGAAGTTCTTTAAGAGAAGAGGTAGATTCGTGAGACAACCTCAGAACGACAAAAGACGTTCCAAAGAAGCCGTGATGACAAGAACGGTAAAGGTGATAGAAAATGCTTTAGATGCGGCGATCTAAATCATCTTATTGGAGAATGTCCAAAACCACAGAAAGAGCAATAGCGGTGAAGAAGATGATGAGAAGGTCAAAGACGAAACGTGTCTCATAGCTCAAGCATCAAGTGAGGTATGTTCCGAATCCTCTTACTTTAGTGATGAAAACTCATCAATAGATGATTTAGTTTTAGATAATGAATATGATAAACCATGCAAAATGAGTTTAAAGATAATCACTAAAAACAAAAGATTAAAAGCCACTAGAAATAGTTTAGAAAAAGAACTTAATATTCTAAAAGAAGAAGTGTCTACACTTGAGAAAAACAAGGGAGTTGAAAAATGTGTAAAATGTCATATGCTTAAAATTAAGAATGAAAAACTCAAAGAGGGAGCCATTAGATTAATTAAATTTGAAAAGTGTACACATTGTCTAAATGAAATATTAAGTAATCAAAAACCCTTCGGAGAAAAATTAGGTTTAGGGTTTAATTCATTTGAAGCATCATCTAGTGGAACTAAGGAAATAAAATTTATGAAAGCCAAGAAAAAGACGTCTTCTGATGGAGGTCCTATAAATATGGTCGGCCCCCAAAGTAATTATGGGACTGCCACCAGTCATCACACCTAGATCTGAGAAAAGTGTGTCTTTCAAAAATCTATTTTGGGTCCTAGACCAAAACACATAATAGTAAACAATGCCAAAGTTTCCGTTGCTAATGATGATGAAGTTAAACAATTTTATAAGCCATTGTCAAAACCCGAAGTTAGTATTTCAAAACCTAATTTTATATCAAAAACTCCACCACCTAGAAGAGTCAATAACTTTTATTCTAGAAATAGAACACCACAATCAAGAAGAAATGATGGTAGACAAAATCGACCTCATGGATTTCCCGTAACTTGAAATAATTTCCAAAATCAAAGTTACATGCCTTGGGGAATGATTTCATCATTTCCACATCCCAACCAAATGCAACAAATGCATGGGATGTTTAGCACTAACAACTTTGGACCCATGAGATATTGGGGACCAAATGTTTGAGTTATTGTCCTATATAAATAGATATGCCTTGGAGTCGACTTGGAACCCGATGAATGGATTAAAGATAGTGGATGCTCTAAACACATGACGGGTAACCAAAAGCTCTTCTCAAGCTACAAGGCATACAACGGAGGTAATGTTATTTTTGGTAGCAATCTTCGCGGTAACATCATTGGCAAAGGTACGATTTCGAATGACTCTCTCAAAATAGATAATGTAGAACATGTAGATAACTTAAGATTTAACTTGCTAAGTGTAGGAAAAATATGTGATAATAAGTGTAGAGTAACTTTTTTTGAACATGATAGTGAAATTACTAAGGATGGTAAGGTTATAGGTAGAGGTATTAGGAAGAAAGGCTTATATGTGATGAAATTATTAAATAACCCTAAAGACCAAATTTGTCTAGCAACGATTGATGAAAACATTACGTTGTGACATAGGAGATTAGGTCACGCTAATATGCATCTCATTCAATCGTTAGCATCTAAGGAATTAGTTAGAAACTTACCTAAGCTTAAGTTTCATCAACACTTCTATGATGCTTGCAAAATTGGAAAGCAAGCTCACGCTAGTCACAAAACTAAGAATGTAGTCTCAACGACTAGATGCTTAGAACTCCTTTATATGGATCTTTTCGGTCCATCCGTCGTACGGAGTTACGGAGGAAACCGCTATACCTTAGTCATAGTAGATGACTACTCCATGTATACTTGGACTAGATTCCTTAAGGATTAAACCGAAGCCTTCGATCAATTTGAAATTTTTAGTAAGACAATTCATTACTAATTAGGATGTACAATAGTGTCAATAAGAACCGACCACAGTAGGGAATTTGATAATGAGGTGCAATTTGGAGAGTTTTGTAATGCCGATGGAATTACACATAAATTCTCGGCTCCACGCACTCCTCAATCAAACGGCGTGGTTGAAAGAAAAAATAGAACACTTCAAGAAATGAGTAGGACTATGTTGAATGAGCAATCGTTACCATAAAAGTTTTGGTGTAACGCTATAGATACTTCA
>BQNB010084020.1:0-26658 GCA_026074375.1 Tanacetum coccineum
CTACAACTTTGGTCCTTCATGTTTCCATCTTGTTTCATTCGTGTTTTGTCTTATCAACTGAAAATATAATTCCCAACAGCGATAATGTTCAAAAAGGGAATATCTCTTTAGAAAAGGTCTCATCGGAAGACAACATAGCCGATATTCTAACTAAGTCACTTAAACGTGAACCATTTAACTACTTACGCTTAGGTCTAGGAATGATGGAACAAATTGACTAAGTTTTCAGCACTAAAAATTAATAATGAACTATTTGTCAAAAATCTGAGAAATAATTTCTCAACAGGTGGCGGCCCCCTTAATTTTAAGGGGGCCGGCCAGACTTTAAGGGGGCCACCCACTGAACATAATTTTTTTTCTTCTCTCTGTGTCTAGGCTTCTGTTTTGCACAAAAATACAAAAAAAAAATGGGAAAAACCTATATGAAACCTTTTACAAATTCCTCCATCTAAATGCATATCTCATTACACATAGTCCCATCTCATTTATTTTCTAAAGAAAGTCTTTCTCACAACTAGGATCACATGAAAATTAATTTTCACATATTGTTGAGATATGCTAAAAACATTTCTTTTTCATATGCATAATGCTTTCTTACTTGTTGTCAAAAATATATATAATCTAATATATATTTCTTGACAATCTTGGTTGAGCAAAATTAAATCAAGGAGCATTTGGATTATTTCTTAGGTCTTACATGTCTTAGTGTCGAAATAATCACTACTCCACATTTGTTGCATTTAGGCACACACTAGTTTTTGCACAAAAGTTTGGTTTATCTTGTTAATCCTCTTGCTAAGTAAACTTTTTGTGCATTATATCTTATTGAATGCTTAATTGTTATGTGTTAAAATATCTTAATTGCCATAAAAGGATAGACTTGCTGCAAATCAACCACCAAAACTGAAACCCTCACAATTTTTTTTGAGAAAAATCAATTTTTTTTAAATCTGGGAAATGCCAGTAGGCGGCCCCCTTAATTCATAAAGGGCGGCCCCCTTAATTTTAAGGGGACCGGCCTAGGCATGCACGGGAAAACAATATATTTTCTTCTCTTTTTAACCAAACACCCCCTAGTCTTAGCCACTGTTTCCCTAAACTCACAAACATTTATTGGAATTGATCCTTTGAATGCTCATACTTCCTTATTTGAACCTTTCCCTCACTATAAATACATCCTCATTCACCTTCATCACCATCATCCTCACCAATGACATCTCCTAACAAACACACATCCAAACCATCAAGGGTAGCCAAAATGAGTGTGAAACCCATTTGGAGAAAGAAAACAAACATTTGCAACACATCAAATGTACTCAATTCCACTTCACCAATACCAAAACCACTCACTCCTCATCATGAACCATCTCAAGAAAACAATCACCCCAATCAACCCAAAAAAACAAAAAAAAAAATTAAAAAAAAAAAAAAAAAAAAAAAATCCAAATCATAAAAATACCAAATCTCACATCAAGTCTCTTTCAACATCACCTCTAGATGTTCACATAATATACTTCCCATTTCAACCCATTATCCACATGAAATCTCACTCAATTGCCACCTCAAAGTGACAATCCACATCTTACAACCAAAACTAAACTCACATCTCTCTATCTCCAAGTAGAGAAAGACTAGTTGATACATCATTTAACTAAAGACCTATAAAACCTCTTAGCAATGCATTTTATTCAACAACAAAAACAACATCCCATATTACCAATACTCTCCTAACCTTACCACACATCCTCAATCATTGACCATGTTGAAAACTATAGTGGGTATTGCCCAGTTGCATCTACACAGAAAACAATTCATTTGCATTGAGTGAGAGTATCAATTGGATTGAATATCTTCTCACACGAACACATCTACCCCCTCAAGTTCAAAGAGACTATCCTTCCACAACCACCTCCGCTCACACTCTCATAAACAACCATCTAATTTCTTTCATGCCTCAAATAATCGTTAAACCCTTTTGTGTCGCAAGCAAGTCAAAAATCCTTCTATGGCTATTTAGAATTTTTTTATGATGTATTAATATGCTTCTAAAGCATACTTGTCTTCTTATTTCCTTGTATTCTTGTGTGTTGTTTACACACATTACTTAAATAATGGACTAATCCCGTGTTGTTGTTTGCTTGAATTTGCAATTATTTTCTGTACTGCTACTGTTAGAAAATATTTGTATTGTTCTAACTCGTTTTTGTAGCCAAGAAACCATAGCTCGATTCCTTGGTGCCCTCGAACGAGGGGGAGCACACATCAAGGGGGAGCATTTATTCCGTCGATTTTACTAGCAATTCTCGACGATGCCTTTTTGATTCTACAAAAAAGGGGAGAAATGACATAAAACTCACTAAATACTTGTTTAAAAATAATTTTACATTTAATGAGTTTAAATTTTATAATCATAAAAAAGGAGGAGATTGTCGATAAAATATAATGCCTAAAAACATTAATAATATTTTTACACATCTTTACGTTTTGATAATAACAAAATATAAAAGCGTTCAACGTAAAATTAAACGTAAACAAGTATTTAGTAGTAAATATTCATTTCAAACTTATATCACTCCAAGGTATGAATAAACAAATGCTTGATGCATTTTATGATCAAAGGAAACTTTTATAAAATGTTGTAAACTTTTTATAAACATCACAAAACATTTTTTACATTTAAAAGAAATGTTTTATTCAAAATAAACATTTTGAATTTCAAATTTTCGGACCTAAAACGGCTAGAAATGGTCCAGTAAACACTTTCCCTTAATAGGACATAAAAAAGGGAGCGTTGAATAAGGGGACACCCCTCTTATTACATGGGCGCCCCTTAATTTTAAGGGGGCCGGCACCCTATTTAAGGGGGCCGGCCATAGACCCCGCTCCTCCTTTTTGTCCTATAAATACTGGACTATTCCCCAACATTTTTCTCACTTTTGCATTCATTTTTTGTTTTAAAACAGCCCACATATCCTCTCTTAAATTCCTTTGATCATTTTTAATCATTTAGATTTGTCCAAGTGAATCCAGCTCAATTCCTCAAGTGCAAGAGAAGAATACTTCCGTCATCTAAACCCTCAACCACTTCAAAGTCATCCTTCTTTGGATATCACACTCTCTTTGTCACCAATCACTCCTCTTGATCACATTCATGACACTCCATCACCACCATCTCCACCACAACCTCAACCACCTATCATGGGCCACCCTCTTTACTACAACTACCATGACTACCATGGGTCAACTTGCATATGTTGCTTTCACAACCGAACTCTTTTCTTAACCTTAAGAGATGAGATGAACATCATGTTTGCTCATCTTGAGTATCTTCTCACTACCGCAATCACCTCACACTTTCCACCTCCACCTTGAAATGGCTTCAAAAATTTTCATAAACGTGTCACCCCAAACCTTTTTGCTCAAAAAGTCATTCTCTATGAATCATGAATCATTTAGGACTTATGTAGTATTGTCTCTCTTTATCTCATGAAGTATGTAGTGTGACTTATGGATTAATTATCTTGTATTAGTTCTAGTTTTATCTTATGTTGTATGAATGTATTAATTGCATTCGCTATTGTATGAGTTTCTTAATTGTTGAATGAAACTCTCTTTTAGGTGACTTGAATTCAATGTTATGATTAAAAGATATTTGTCTTGCTCTTGTACCACTAACTTTGTTTTGTAGCAAACAATTTTTGTAAGATCGATCCCTTGGTGCCCCAAATGAGGGGGAGCATACATCAAGGGGGAGTCTTGATATCGTCAATTTTTTTCTTCCTACAACCACTCGACGATCATCCTTTTTGAATTCGACAAAAAGGGGGAGAAGTGGAACAAAACTCTTTAATAATTTTATACAAAATGAGTTTATATTTTGTCATCATAAAAAAAAGGGGAGATTATGAATACAAATAATGTCTAAAAATGTTTTTTATATTTTTCGACCTCTCAATGTTTTGATAATAACAAAATGTAAAAATGTTTACGATAAAATTAAACGTTTACAAATTATTAATCGTAAAATTCCATTTATAAGATTAGTAATCACTTAAGGCATGAACAAACAAATCATTAAGCATGATTAGTGATCAATAAAATATTTTTCTCATATCCATTACATTTTTACAAAAGAATTTCACAAAATTAATTATACAAAATATTTTCTAATTAAAAGAAAAGTTTTATTAAAAACTTAAAATTTGAAATTCAAATTTCCCCCCAAAATGGAAGGTTTCATACCAGATACAACCTTCCTCACAAAAAGATAAAAAAGGGAGCGTAATCTACTGGGATGCCCCTTTATATATCTGGGACCACCGGGACCTCCCCCAGTGACTGTTGGATTTTCCTGCCTATAAATACTGCTCCATTCCTTGCAGAAAATCAAACCTCTTTACATAAAATTTTCAGATAACTTTCTCTATCTAAAAATATTATTTCTCTCTCTAAATCTCTTGATCACTAACATTCTTAGATCTTGTTTCAAGTTATCTAATCTCTATTCTCATCTCTTCCCTCTCATTCAAGTGCAAGAGAAGAATATTCGTACTCGTCAAAGAAACAAATTGTTAGTTAGAGATCTCTCCCCTTTTCTTCTAAGTACCAAATCTCTATTGTAATTATCTTGTGTATTTATGTGATTCGGATTGTGTGTAAATCCGATAGTGTAGATATAGTGATTGTGTATTGATTGTGAAGTGGTAGATTAGTTCTAGCTAAGATTAGGACTCGACATTTAGCTTAGTGTAAGAAAATAACGTAAGCGACGTGTAAACGGTTTTCTCCGCCTAAAGGGAGCTTGTTGACATAGTAAAATCTCGAGTAGGATACTCGAGGAGTGGAGTAGGGCGAAGAGGTGCTTCGTAGCCGAACCACTATAAAATCTTGCATCATGGTTTGATTGTTCCTTTCCTTATCTCTTCATATTATTGTCATTGTTATATTGTTTGTTCATATTGTGAATTGGTTAAACATACAACTCGAATCTAAATATTTTGAAAGCTAAGTTTTAAAACGTAAAACGAACTTGTAAACTATTCAACACCCCTTCTAGTTTCCACAATAAAGACCTTTATGACTCAGTCATCAATGGACCCTTTCAGTATAGAACAGTTGAAGTCCCTGGAACTGAAACTACACTTTCATTCACAAAAGAAAGAACTTATGATGATCTCACAAACAAAGAAAAGGTTTACGAAGCTTATGATATAAGGGCTATAAACATTGTTCTTCAAGGCTTACCACCTGATGTCTTTAGTCTTGTGAATCATCATACTATTGCCAAGGAGATGTGGGATAGAGTTAAGTTACTTATTGAAGGTTTAGAACTCTTGTTTCAGAAAAGAGAATCAAAGTTATATGATAAGTTTGATACATTCACTTCAGATAAAGGAGAGACAATTCACTCGTATTACTTGAGATATGCACAATTGATCAATGACATGAGCACGATTGAAATGACAATGAAACCTCTTCAAGTTAATACCAAATTTATGAATCATCTTCAGTCAGAGTAGAGCAAGTTTGTCACTGATGTGAAGTTAGCAAGGGACATACACTCAATAAACTTTGCGGGAGGATGTTTCCTAAAGAATATAATAAGGTCGAGAAGTACGTCAGTGGTCTTCCCGACATGATTTAGGGAAGTGTAATGGTGTCTAAACCCAAGATGATGCAAGATGCAGTTGAGTTTGCAACTGAGCTGATGGATCAGAAGATCCGTACTTTTGCTGATCGTCAAGCTGAAAACAAAAGGAAGCTGGATGACAACTCAAGAAACAACCATAATCAATAACAGCCTTTCAAAAGGCAAAATGTGGTAAGGGCCTACACTATTAGGCCTAGGGAAAAGAAAGTGTACGGAGGATCTAAACCTCTGTGCCCTAAATGCAACTACCACCACGATGGGCAATGTGCTCCCAAGTGCACCAAATGCAAGAGGACTGGTCATCTGGCCTGGGACTCTAGGAGACAAGCTGCTGCTGCCAACAACCAGAGAGCCCCAGGGGTGAATTAAAGGGTTGTCCCTTGCTTCAAGTGTGGAACTCAGGGCCATTTCAAGAGGGATTGCCCTAAGTTGAAAAATAACAACCGTGGAAATCAAGCTGGGAACGGTGGAGCAACAACAAGTGCGTATGCAGTGGGAAATATAGTAAAAAACCCGAATGCTAATGTCGTTACGGGTACGTTCCTCCTAAACAACTGCTATGCTTCTATCTTGTTTGATACTGGTGTCAATAGGAGTTTAGTATCTACTGTATTTAGTTCCCTAATTGATATCGTGCCAACTGCACTAGACCATGATTATGATGTCGAACTAGCCGACGAAAACATAATTAGAGTTAATACTATCATACGGGGTTGCACTTTAAACTTCTTAAATCATCCATTCAACATTGACTTAATGCCCGTAGAACTTGGTAGTTTTGATGTCATAATTAGGATGGATTGGTTAGTAAAGTATCATGCCATAATCGTTTGTGATGTGAAGATCGATCGTATTCCCTTTGGAAATGAGATCTTAATTGTTCGTGGTGACAGAAGCAACAACAGACACGAGTCTCAATTAAACATCATCTCGTGCACAAAGACTCAAAAGTACTTGCTGAAAGGATGTGGAAGTCCGAAGAAAAGTCTAAGGAGAAGCGACTTGAAGACGTACCAACTGTTCAAGACTTTCCCAAAGTATTTCCCGAGGACTTGTCGTGTATTCCACCAACTCAACAAGTGGAATTTCAAATTGATTTGATACCTGATGCTACACCTGTAGCACGGGTGCTTTATCGATTAGCCGCATCCGAGATGAAAGAATTATCAGATCAACTGCAGGAACTTTCCGACAAAGGCTTTATAAGACCCAGTTCTTCACCTTGGGGAGCTCCGGCCTTGTTTGTTAAGAAGAAGGATGGATCATTCCGAATGTGCATTGATTACCGGGAATTAAATAAGCTAACGGTGAAGAACCGTTATTCGCTTCCAAGAATTGACAATTTATTCGATCAACTTCAAGGGTCAAGTGTCTACTCGAAGATCGACCTGAGATCGGGTTATCATCAACTGAGGGTTCGTGAAGAAGACATCCCGAAGACTGCTTTCAGAACTCGTTATGGCCATTATGAATTTCAAGTTATGCCTTTTGGTTTGACGAACGCACCGGCTGTATTTATGGATCTCATGAATCAGGTGTGCAAGCCATATTTGGATAAATTTGTCATTGTATTTATTGACGATATTCTGATCTACTCAAAGAACGAGCAAGAGCATGAAGAGCATCTTAAGTTAATCTTAGAGTTGCTTAAGAAGGAGGAGTTGTATGCCAAATTTTCTAAGTGTGAATTTTGGATTCTCAAAGTACAGTTCCTTGGTCACGTGATTGATATTAAGGGCATTCACATAGATCCCACCAAGATAGAGTATATTAAAGATTAGGCATCTCCTAAGACTGCAACGGAGATTCGTCAATTCTTAGATCTTGTCGGTTATTATTTAAGATTCATTATAGGATTTTCCAAGATCGCCAAATCAATGACCAAGCTAACCCAAAAGAAGGTCAAGCTAATTAGGGTGACAAACAAGAAGCAGCTTTTCAGTTATTAAAGCAGAAACTGTATGGTGCACCTATCTTGGCTTGACCTGAAGGAGCTGAGAACTTTATTGTTTATCGCGATGCTTCGCATAAAGGATTAGGTAATGTCTTAATGCAAAATAAGAAGGTGATTGCTTATGCATCACGACAACTGAAAATTCATGAGAAGAATTACACGACTCGTGACTTGGAGTTAGGAGCAGTAGTGTTCACTCTAAAGATTTATAGGCACTATCTGTACGGAACAAAGTGTACAGTGCTCACAGATCACAAAAGTTTACAATACATCCTTCATCAGAAGGAGTTGAACATGAGGCAACGTCGTTGGTTAGAGTTGCTCAGTGATTACGATTGTGAGAATCGTTATCACCCAAGAAAAGCAAATGTAGTGGCTGACGCTTTAAGCAGAAAAGAACGAATTAAGTCATTACGTGTTTGAGCCTTAGTTGTGACTATTGGTTTGGATCTTCCTAAGAAAATTTTAGAAGCTTAGACTGAGGCAAGAAAACTAGAAAACCTTGAGGCTGAAGATGTGGGAGGTATGCTGGTTGAGACTTCAAGGGAATCAAAAAACCCAAGAAAAGAAAAGTTGGAACGCGTGCTGACAGAACACTGTGTTTGAATAACAGAAGTTGGTTGCCATGATTTGGTGATCTAAGGACTTTGATTATGCATGAGTCCCACAAATCAAAATATTCTGTTCATCCAGGTTCCGACAAGATGTACCAAGACATGAAGAAATTATACTGGTGGCCCAACATGAAAGCCGATATTGCCACCTATGTTAGCAAGTGTTTGACATGCATAAAGGTCAAAGTTGAACACCAAAAACCATCTGGTTTGTTGGTGCAACCTGAGATACCTCAATGGAAGTGGGACAATATCACCATAGATTTCATCACCAAGCTCCCAAGGACGTCAAGTGGTTATGATACCATTTGGGTAATTGTAGATCGACTTACCAAGTCTGCACACTTTTTGCCGATGAAGAAAAATGACCCAATGGATAAATTGACAAGACTGTACTTGAAAGAAGTGGTCAAGACATGAGATACCAGTCTTGATCATTTGCGACCGTGATGGTAGATTTACGTCACACTTCTAGAGGTCATTTCAGAAGGCTTTGGGTACTCGTTTGGATATGAGTACTGCTTACCACCCGTAGACTAATGGACAAAGCGAAAGAACCATTCAGACACTAGAAGATATGTTACGCGCGTGTGTGATAGACTTTGGAAATGGTTGGGATAGACACTTACCGCTAATTGAGTTCTCATACAACAATAGTTATCATACGAGCATTAAAGCTGCACCATTTGAGGCGCTTTATGGTCGTAAGTGTCGTTTACCTGTTTGTTAGGCCGAGGTCGGAGATACTCAGCTTACAGGTCCAAAATCCATTCATGAGACAACCAAGAAAATCGTTCAGATCAAACAAAGGATTCAAGCCCATCGTGATCGTCAAAAGAGTTACGCCGATGTGAGGTGTAATCCTTTAGAATTTCAAGTTGGTGACAAGGTTATGTTGAAGGTATCACCTTGGAAAGGGGTTATCCGTTTTGGCAAAGGGGGGAAGTTGAACCCGAGGTATATTGTCCCTTTCAAGGTATTAGCCAAAGTGAGAACCGTTGCCTACAGGCTCGAACTTCCTCAACAACTAAGCAGGGTTCATAGCACGTTTTACGTATCCAATCTAAAGAAATGTTTATCTGACGAACCATTGGCAATTCCGTTGCATGAAATACATATTGATGACAAGATTCACTTAGTCGAAGAACCAGTGGAGATCATGGATCGTGAAGTCAAGCGGCTAAAGCAAAGCCGTATTCAGATCGTCAAGGTTCGATGAAACTCTAGGATAAGTCCTGAGTTCACACGGGAACGTGAAGATCAATTCCGAAAGAAGTATCCGCATCTCTTCACAAAAACTGCACCCTCGACAAGTGCCGCATCTTGAGCCTTGCTAATAAGGATCCTTTAACGGGGGAAGACTGTAACAATCCGTTATTTTAGGTAATTTTATGACTCAGCACTTTCCATTATTTATTTTTAGGCTTTTACGCGTTTGCTTTTAATTTTCATCGTTTAGTTAAATCGCGTAAACTAAAAATCAACATTCAACGTAAACGGACATCAAACAAGTAAAAGTTTACGTCAAGCAAGTGTTATATAATTATTATGAGGATAATTTATAACTTTTCATATTTTATTTTTATTGGTTACATAAAACGTCTACGTTTCACAATAAAATACGTTTAGGCATACACGGAAGCACCAATACCCATCTATACTCAAACAAATACCCACCATTATACCCAATACCCAAAAATTAAATCATTTCCTACCTTATAACTATCCATGGCCGGTTCTATATACTTAAAAACACAAATAAATACTAAACTCTCCACTAGAATCACATCACATTAGTTATAAACCAACACATGAACCTTAATCCTATTTCTCCATAAATTGGCACATCACTTGTACCCTCCCCTCTCTTGACCATTCCCTCCTCCTAAATAGGAGGAGAACGCCTTACAACTTGTACCAAACCACTCCTAAGGCATGGTTTGATTAAGGTTATTTCCATAATACATTTGACTATAAGTAGAAGGTCCTAGGTAGTTATAACACTCTTTCATTTGCAGGTTAACTTTCAAAATCACATAGACTACAACGAGTCACTCGGTTGAAGCGTAAATCACGATAAGAGGCCATATAAACCGGGTTTACACATAGCACATTCTCAACATCGTATCAATCCTCACTATTCACACGTTTCGCCATCACAAACTTGTATACTCAGATTCCACACAAACATCCATGACAAAACAGAACTGTACGGGTTACTTGTATACATAGCAATATCAGATCAACACATATATATCACAAAGTCTCCAACAAGCCACTCCAAGGACTTTACTCTAATACATTACGATCATCCATACCAATTCCATGTCAAAACAACACTGTGACGGGTTTCTTACTTACATAGCAATTGATCAAATACAATCCATATAAAATAAAAAAATTCTATTCAACGTACTAGTCCGCCCATGACAAACTTGTAATACTTAGATTCATAACATAATTCCTGTAATCAACAATTATAACGGTCCTCACTCGTTCGCTACAAATGTAGATATCACATGCTATCGAAGAAAACACACATCCTAGAGATCATATGTTAACATACACATCCTGAGACACGAATCGCAACCATTGTGCAAACGCACAAGTTCTTCAATAAGCGCAAGTAAGATAGAGACCATATGATATAACTCACAAGTCTACACAAGAGTAGAATGAGAGCATGTCAACCTCACACAATGTACCTTAAGAACAGTCCAGATCGAACGTATCTAGATAAATATCTCTTATGAGAAATAAACGGGCAATCACGCAAAGGATGTATAGCATATATAGTACAGATATGTCGATGGCACGTTAGCTCTTTATGGCAAGGCAAGGATCGGTAAGCACGAAAGCATAGTAGCGGGTATTGCACTGTGAAAATGTTTGATGGGATGAAATGTTGTGTAAACGACTATAGTCTAAGGGAAAAGGTCATGCTAGTTATCTCATAGACCAGTGCGCGGATACCAGATCTGTAAAACCCACAATAATAAAAAAGTTAAATGACATAGATGCAGTTGAAAACTTGGGTGACAATTCATGAATGAAATTAGATGATAGTTAATGAGAAAGTAATATTAAGTGGTTACGTTGTGAATTGTGATGATCGTTGATTGGATATATTTTGTAGAGTTTTGGGGGTTTGTGTATTTTGTACAATACTTGGGGGATTATATATGAGTTTTGAGGATGGTTTTGTAGAATTGGATATGAAAATGTTTTCAGTGATGTTTTGGTAATGGTGTGGTTTATGAGGTTTTGGGGAGGGATTATGGATTGGGGTGTTGGATTTGGGGGAGGGGGGTTTGATGTTAGGAGGAATTAGTTTTGGGTAAGGAAATAGGGTGGATGAAGTAAGATACATTACAGGTCATATAAAAACCGATTTAGTGACTACTGTATCCACTAGATATCATAAATGATTGTGTGACCATTATAAATCCTTAAACCTTTCCACAACATGTACGACATGATTTTTAGAATCAATTAGCTGAAAAATATCAAGACCATTTCATCCCCAAATATTCAAAATGTAAGTATCCAAGAGTTGGCTCACAAATATCCAAAATATGTCGTATGCCACTCTTCTTCAAATCAAGTGTGTATAAACAACCAACGATCACCATTACCTAAGATCATGAACTGTGACGTAGCAACCATATAAAATGATACGAATTTACAAAAAAAAAAAAAAAAACAAAGAAAAAAATTTTATCCCCGGATCGTATGCAAACAATTAAAAAATAAGAAAAAGTAAAACGAATAAAAAAAAAAAAAAAAAAAACAAAAAAAAAAAAAAATAAAAAACAAAAAAAGACCAAAAATAAAAGAAAAACTGTATGTATCAAGAACACACATTATTCAAGGACACCAGTAAAGTGTAACCACCATCGTACGTGTTCCTCTCCACAACAACACCGGAGCAAGCTACTAAGGCTATGTTAATTCCACCACCGCGTTACACCAGGTGTCTACCACAAACCAAGGACACACTAACGGCGCAATGACAAAGCAACAAGAGGTATGTTTCCACACCGTTACCATCACTTAAAGGCATCACCACATCCGAGACACCCTTGCAACATGTGAAATACATGTGATTGTTGTGCCCCACACTAAGGCGCCAATCCCAATCGTAATCCGACATGGTATAACGTTCGTTCCCGATGATAGCTAGTCACCCGAACGGGGATTGTCAATCCCAAATAGATCTATCTTATAACATTCGCGCTCACCCTCCAAGTGATTTACAGTTCAGCAACCTAAGCTAATCAGTAATCATAAAGTAAAGTTAAATTAAGCGATTTCAGTTCAAAAAGTCAACAAGTATTGTACACTCACTCGCGAGAATAATTTAAATGAGTAAGTAAATCCAAACGGTAAATCAACCCATGTAAATGCGTTTGTAAACATGTATGCCAACAAGTTGAAAAATGACACGTAACAGAGTTTAAATCAAACACGTAAATTGAAATTGTAACATACATGTTCTCACCCCAAACTAATATTGATAAAACAAGAAAAAACGTGGGGCGCTATGATACTCACCTGATGATGAAAGAACGATTGAACATATAGCATCATAATAAGCACAACACGAACGGAAGACGAAGCGCTCTGATCAAGAAAGTTTGGCATGCTCATCTTAACGGCTAAGTCCCACTAGCCTAGAAAATAAAATTCGGTGAGGTTCCTGATGGATAGTCACCAATCAACCATAAAGTGTCACCGTTGAAATACAAGATTTAGATTATAAATGTTTCATAGGTTGGATGGATGGTTAAATAAATAAATTAAAATATAATGCAAAGTTGTAATATATATTCTTTATAAATTATTACATATGAAAATAACCCGTATAATAATTACCTACCAGTGAATATATAACAAAGCTAGTCGAATTCAAATATGAATGAACAAGTATATAAATACCTTTGCAGGTATTAAGTCATAAGTGTGGGCTAAATAAATTTAACCATTTAGTTTACCCTACTAAAAAAGACTTGAATAAAAAGTATACCCATGTCTTTTTCTTATGTTATGAATAACAACCAAACGTTTGTAAAGCTTATACACCATTATAAATATAAAATAATAATTTATAAATAACTTTCGTATTCTTTGACGTGGTCGTGTCTAAATAGATCGCTCATTAACAGTATAGTTTTTACGTTCGTTTATACATGTATACAGTAATCATACAATTTATTATAAATTTACATTCCCTTTTTATCGGTTTCAGAATAATAAAAACACCTAGTAAAACATACTAAGTATAAAACTTCTCATAAATTTCGCCATGACATTTTCCATTTATATCGTTTCCATATTTTATAAAGTCTAACGTCTTTCACTTAATTCATGATATCGATATTGCAAACCCCACGTGTTTAAATATATAAACATTATTATACTTTATATCAACCGAACATCAATAAGAATTATTACAATTATTTAAAACCATTTTAAACCACCAATATATATATCCAGTTCATTTTATTAACAACCTTAATTGTATTTATTCACCGTTTATCCTGAACCCAAGACGTAACCATTCATATGTTATATTGTATCGCTAACCCAAACACACTCCTTCCTGGTGTATCCTACCCCCCAAAACAACGTACCCCTTGCTGCGCCCTCTCGTTTCCCCAAACACTCCTTTGATCATATTCTAACACAGCCAACATGCCCCCCTTGTGGTGGACCGTTACAAAGACAAAAAACCACACTCGCCACCCTTTGTGCGTGGTTACATACACACACTCACCCTCAATTTCGACATGGATAGTACAAGCAAACACACCCCATATTTGGCTGCCTCACAACACAAAAACCGCACCCTTGAGGAGGTTTTCTACTAAACTTAAAACACGCCCATATGGTTTCCTATTGCGTTATTTACCCTAACTCCAAACACTCTTGCTGTTCAACTAAACGCGCCCTATGGCTGTTTACAGCCATCCAAACGCACCCTTGTGCGTGGTTTCATCAAACAAACGCACCCTCGCGGTGCTTAAACTAGATCCAAACGCACCCTTGGTGCGGTTTGACCCATAAACAAACACCTCTTGTAAAATTTACACAGCCAAACGCACCCTGTTTGGCTGTCCCGTAAACAACAAACAAACCTGCCCCTCGTGGGCCAGCTTGTAAACCCGCACCAATACACCGCACCCTTTCTTGTGTTATAAACCAAACAGACCGTTGTCGTGTAGACACCCAACCCGACACCCCTCTCGGCTAACCCAACTAACCGACAACTCCCTTCTTTCCCCTAGCGTTTGTCCCCCGGTTGTGAACAGGCCAGCTTTTACATAGCAAACAAACACCCCTCGGTGGCCGTTTTACACAGCCAAACGCACCCATGTTGGGCGATTTATAAAACTAAACGCACCCTTTTTGTGGTAAGAACAAAGCCAAGCGCACCATTGTGGTGGTGGCTCTGTCAAACCTACGCACCCTTTTGGGTGGCGAGACAGACCGACTGCACCCCTTGAGGGTGGTTGGCTTTACACACCTACCGAAACAAACACACCCCCTCAGGGGTTGACCGAGACTGGCATTGTGATGACATGCAGGAGGTAGGCGTAATGATGATGAAAGCGATTGTGCGATTAGGATGACACACGAGGACAGCTTATGATGACATGATCCACACCGTGGTAGGTGTGGCTGCGCGCGTAGGACGAGACAGCGACCGCGAGTAGGACACGGGAGACGACAGCACTATGGAGATCGGGATAATCGGAGTGGGAGACAGAGTCAACACGTTTGACGATACTTTGGCCAGAAAATCCCGCCGGAAAAGTTTTCCGGCGGTGGTGGCGGTCGCCGGCGGGTGGCCGGATATTTGGGGGAGAGAGAGAGATAAAGGGTTGTTGTTTATCTGAAGAAGGAACATGAAATGAAATGAAACTGATAATATATTATATATATATATAACCAAGTGGCAAGTTTATAATAGTTGAGGGGTTAAAGTGTAACATTTTTATTATAGTTTTTATAAAAACGGTTCGGGACTCATTTGAGCGACCTAACGGACGATTCAACGCACGAAACTTGCGCCATTGTTTTTCAAATCATTTTTCCGATAAAAATGAGTATTCGCTTGATAATATTTCATAAATATTTTATAACATTTAAAAACATAAACTTCGTTACATTTCAATTTGCGACGGTTACTGCCTCGTCCGACCACATCAATTGGATTTCAACTCGAATCATCGCGTTACCCAACCACGCTTTTAATTAAAAATGATGACTAATTTATTTAATATTTTTATCAAATAAATACTGATAATTAAATAAATACTGTGTGTCCGCGTTGTATATTGTTCGAAAAATGTTTGCGGTGCTGTTTTAGTCCTATTTTCCGGCCCGACTTCACATCCTCGGCGCAAAACTCGAAAAAGTCTGTCATGAAAGCACGTTTTACATCAAGTTGCTTTAGATCCGAAGTCGTCGCGAAAACCAGTGACTTTTAGATCGGTATGTTCTTATAAGTCCACAAGAAGGAAGAAAGCCTAGAGAAAAAAAGAGACCAGAACACAGTCGAACGATTCAGATGAAAAGAGATGAAATCGTCATTCACACAAATCTCCACACATTCTTCGGTTCTACACACATACCTGACAAGGCTGCCAAGAAAGACTACTACCCAAAACACGCAAACACATAATAGATCACAAATGTACAACAATAATAATACAAGACACAAATACAATCCTAACTCAAGTTCGTAGGAATCTAACGTTGCCCATTACTACGCGTCCGAGTCGTGAAAACGTGATTTAGATGGTTGTTCTTATAAGTCAAGCCGGACCCTAAAAGTCAACGATTGGAATCGTCATTCAAAAATTCAAAAATTCTCGGATGTTACAATTAACCTGTATGGCTGCAAGAAAGACTAATACCAAAAGCAAAAGCATAATAGCACAAAATGTACAAAATAATAATACAAGAAATACAATCCTAACTCACTTTCGTAGGAATCACGGTTGCATTTAGTGTATGCAACAAGCTTTTAAACCACTTGGTGGCCCAAGTGGACGAGTGAAGTCTCGTGAGGGTTTCCAGAGAACATACCCACAAAGTTCATTTATCAAATATACACAGTTTTGTGAAAATTTCAAACATTTAAGGATTTGCAGGAAGGAGTTACGGCCTAACCCATAGGATGAGTTACGCTGTAATTATGTGGTTGACAATTTTTAAAAAATGATTAGATCCAGTTATGGCGTAACCATAAAAAGAATTAAGCCGTAACAATATTAATTACGCCGTAGCTATTAGAGCTACGCCGTAACTTGTTGCAAGTCGGCAATCAATTTACCACATAAAACGAGTCGAGGAGACCTCGAATTCCATCTCCTTGTTGAAGTATCCTGCAAATAAGGTTAGGAACACACAAAACCAAACTAAACATAGAAATGAAATAAAACAAAACATAAATTCAAAGATAGGCATGGGGTGCCTCCCACAAAGCGCTTGTTTTTGTTTGAGTCTCTAGCTTGACTCCACCCTTATTTACTAGGTAATAGGGTGTCCACCCCTTACTTGGGATCAAGTGTGGGTGGAAGTAGCAATATACACCATTCGGATGTAAGTATGCTACAGGGTAGGGAAATGATGAATAAAAATCATACCATGGAGGAGATGTCATTTCCATTTTTACCTTATACAGTTTGGTTGATGACTTATATGATTCGAATATTCCGTATAAGGGATTCAATGGTCGAGTATGAATGAAAGGCTCGAATTTATCATTCATTTTCAAGATAACTGAATGCACTTGCATCTCCATAAAATAAGACTGAGGGTCATTAACGAGAAGTATTTCAAGCTCCTCTCTATCCTTAGTAGGATTACATTCTGCCTCTTCGTCAACCATGGTAACATTCAAGATCTCGTTGCCGAATTCTTCCAAAAGATCATCCAATATTGATTTAGTAGCCGGTGCTACATAATCTTTGCCAGGTGGCGTGGTGTGTATGGTCTTTGGGATCAAAGGTTGTATAAAATATTTCATTACATCAGGAACGTTAGGTGTGAGAAATTGCCTAATTCGTTCAACGTCCTCGACCGTAATATCCCAAATATCATAAATATCCCCATCATCACCATATTAAACCTGAGTCTCCTATTTCTCCAAGTCATTAATGTTGCCAACATCATGTTCCCAAATATAAGCAAATTCATTAGTAGTAGGAAAAGTAGGAAAGTTAAAAAGATTACCACTTTCATGGTTCGTATCCCTGGATGTGTTGTCATCACACCCACTCTGAACTTTTTCATGTCCCATTCGTTTCAGGTTTTCAGCTCCTATTCTGAACAAGTCATCCAAGATCTCATCAAAGACGGAATCCTTCTTATCCACATGAGTGTTAGGTGTGTGTTGTGGTTGAGCAAAAAACTAAGGTGTGAAACCATAAGAGTGATCATTTAGTGGATTTTTCTCTAGACCTCGTTTAACAACGTATAGATTATATTCTGCTATAGTCATGCTTTCAATGTCCACATCATCGCTCACATTGGTAGATACTAAACAATCCTCAGGTAATGGTTGAACAAGTAGGAAACAAGGGTGTGGAGGAGGTAAGTCATGCGAATACGGATAATTAAAAGTATTCCTCTCATCCTGGTAAAAAGAGTCAAAATCGTCCTCTTTATACTTCATTGGACTTCTTTTGGATTGAACATTCCTTAATCGCCTTTCCATTTCGGCTTCATACTCCAAGTACTCGTTTATAGTCATGTTCTAAAAAACAGGCTCCATTTCCAAGATTCCTGAAAATCAAACACAAGATACGAGTAGATTGTGCTTTTACAAGAAAAACAATAAATAACAAGAAATTAAATATATTGAAACAAAATATATACAAAACTCAAATTTAAAACCTATTTAGCTCCCCGACAGTGGCGCCAAAAACTTAATGCGTATTAATTGTTAAATTAAATTTACAAGTTTTAAATTTATAAAACCCGTTTCACCTATGGTCTACAATGCATTAACGGGCAGAGAACCCGGTCGTGTGTAGTGTAGGATCAGTAAATCCGAGGTCTTCCCAAGAGCTAAGAGGCTGGTCTAAAATATGAGTTTACATATTGTTACGGTTTAAAAGTTATTTAGAAGATTAAACTATAAGAGAATAAATGAGAGGAATAAAACTGGTTTTATCGATCAATGGAAATGGTATAGTGGAAAACTACTGCGAAGATGAACCCACTTAACTAATTAAATATCCTAAGTTCCATTAATTTGATCTCAAGTGCAATGTCTAATTCTTATCTTATATGGTGGTTATAATATCACCAGACCTGAATTGGCATTTCAAGTCTGTCTTATACTTCCTGCGATCCTAATTTCCCAAAAGTCAAAAAGGTAGGGCATCCAAGTTGTAGTGATTAAACCCCCCAACTATCCCAAAGACATGTCTATAACCTAGATAGATTATAAATCCCCTCTGAAAGAGTTTTTGAGCTTTTTAAGTATTTAATGTGACAAAGGCGGTAATTTGATTAATTACTACACTAGGGATAGATGCCAACCTATCCTAGTACCCTGCTAATCCTAAGTTTAACATGTCCGCCTAATAAGAGGACTAAGAAGATCTAAACCACCTTCAATACTACCAAAACTTAAGGATCAATAACATGCAATAAGGATATCCAAATAAGACAATGATCAGACAGTGAGATTAAATAAATAAATGAAGTATAAATAACAAATTAAATGACAGGAATAATAATTAAGCATAATAAATATCAAACATCAACCAATTAAGCCGAAATCAAATAAATCACTAAAAATAATTGATTGAGTTCAAACTATACTAGTTGAAGAATCATGCTAAAATAATGTTCCCGATCTTCTAGTTAGATCTCTTGGCGAACCCTAAAGGGTTTGCCCTATACCCGAACAAATAAGCCTGGTTAGCTACTCCTCTTCTTCTTACTGCGTCGAATAAAATCAAAAGGGATAAATCCCTTTGTCTCCTAGCGTCAACATAGAGAACCAAAGAATGAATGAATTTAGAATCATTCATATACTTCCTTTTATAATACATTGGATCTTTATCCTTTGTATGAGTTTAGCCTCTGGAGTTTCATTATAATATTACTCCATCCATGAATCTTTACACAAATTGCACAATATTAGTCCCTCAGATGAGTCATAATTATGACGTAATTGATGTGTCAAGTTATGCCGTAATTCTTCTGACGCGACATTCAATCATTTAGTATAAAAATCAGCTACAGCGTAATTAAATCGACCCACTTACGCCGTAACCCTTTGTCAGCATAAATATTCTTGATATATTAAATAATTACAGTGTAATTCTTATAGGCCAGTTACGCCGTAATTCTTCGTCAGCATAACTCTTTGCTACTAATAATTTACTACGGCGTAATTGCAATGGTTAATTATACCGTAATTCTTCCATAATGCGGTGTTTTGTTGTATTTTGTTCATTTTGCCATTTTTAGCATCTTTCCATTCCAATGCCTTTAATTACCTGAACATGAAATATGAACAAATGATGATGTGTCATTTTATACACTTTTTCAGTGTCATTTAACCCCTTAAATCGTGCATTTATGCCCAAAATAGGTACTTAATCATTCCCTTTCAGGTATTTAGCATTTGGAAGGCATTTGCAGGAAATACACGTGACTTGGGCTCATTTGGAGAAGAAACGGACAAGACTACAGACCTATACCAACATCTCTCAAGATTATGTTCTCAGAGACTCTCACAAGATACACGTGACACCGTCATGATTCATCCTACGATGGTGTTACAACATCTCATGACGGAGTCAGCTCGCCCGACCCAGCCCAAGAATAGAATATTCCTTCATGACGGCGTAAGATTAAAACGCAATGCGTCGCAGCGGATTTTATCGAATAACAAACCTAATTAGGGTTTTAAGTGGTAACTTTAGAGTAAAAAAAGGGAACGATCTTAGTTCGTTTGCAGCTTATTAGGACAAATTTAGGCTACAAAACCCTATTGTAACTCCTTAATACCTGTTTTAATAAATCCAGTTAAGATTATCTTAATCATTCAATGTGTCTTGTTGTTTGATTATTTATTGTTTTTGCTTTATCTTTAACATGCTTGGCTTAAGTCCTTATTGTGTTCATTTATGATTGTATAAAACCTAGAATGTAGATCTTAGTGGTGTTGCTTCTTGTGATGATACGCAGTTAGGCTTAGCAAAACCAACTTTTGTATGGTAAAGCTGTTGATATGTCCTAGGGAAACAAGATCGTGTAGAAAGGATACCACGGGTTAAACATCATCATACTACTTCCCCTTATTATGGTTGAAATCTCCTTTTAAAATATTTCAAATGAATTTTTAGGGCCTTGTAATAATCTTCATACTACCTTACTTGTGCGTTGCCTCAAAGGAATATTAAGTAGACGGCGGGTTCATGTAATATGTTCATGACTTAGGAAATAGTTACATAGATCATCACAAGTGTGACAAAGCAACAACACTAGGAGAAGCAATCTAGGGAGTAATACATGGATTAAATGAATACAACTTTTATATATGTGTATCACCTTAGCATATTTATCAGATAGTTTAATAGCTAAAACCAACCAAACCTCTCAAATATATGATTTTACTTCTTTCCTATAAATATAAAAAATACAAAAATAATCTTCTCTCAACCCCTAGAATTCTGTTAGACCGTGATCAAGCCTTCCCAACCTATTCCCCTAGAGAATGATAACAACCCCCGAGTCTTGCCTATACTACTACTACAACGGTTAGGTACTCTGCCTAGGGAGTTGTAAAACTTCTTGTAGAAGTCCCTTACAACAACCGCATCAAGTTTTTGGCGCCGCTGCGCGGGGAATATTTAGGTTTTGATCATAGTTTAGCATAGTTCTACTTGCATGAATCCTTTTAAGTGAGAATTTAATTTCTGCATATTAGCTTTCTCGTAGTCTATCTTTTCTTTGTGTTAATTTTTTCGTAATCCATTCTCTCAACCTCCATGGGAGACGAGAATCTTATCTGTACTCTTGGATATTACTCCAAACCTAGCCCCGAAGGCTACAGGATTACCATCGAGCTCCCTATGGGGAACAACGTTGTACCTCTTCGATTTGACACTATCCGGTTGGTGCAAAATGGATGCTCATTCTACGAACTTCTGTCCGAGGATCCAAACCAATACCTCAAGGATTTTTTAAAACTTGTGGACTCACTTAACCTTGACGGTAAAAACAGGGAAAGAACGCGCCTGCGTTTATTTTAATTTTCCCTTCGCGATCAAGCTAGCAACTAGCTTGAACGTCTTCCAGCAGGATCCATCACCACATGGGAGGATCTTACTACTCGTTTCCTTGCTCAATTCTTTCCACCGAGAAGGACTGCAAAACTCCGCAACGATATCCTGATGTTCCAACAACATCATGGAGAATCTCTATCAAAAGCATGGACTCGTTTCAAGGACTTACTACAAAATTCCCTCATCATGGCATCGACCTTTGGCTCTAAGTCCAAATTTTTTATGACCATGTCAATCCCGCCACAAGACGAACCATTGACCAATCGGTCGGTGGTAAGCTTCGTGACCGAAACACCGAAGAATCCTGGGCATTCTTAGAGGACTTCGCCCTCTATGACAACGAAAGTTGGAACGACCCAAGGGATTTCGCTAAGCCGGTCAAGGCAATCGCTTTGCCTCAAGATGTCCCAAATACATCCGACCGCCGTCTAATCGAGCTCGAAAATCAAGTTCAACGCTTGATGGAAGCTCATCTTGCTCCAACGCAACCTACTCAAGTGAACAAAATCACTACCTCATGTGAGATCTGCAGTGGTCCCCACGACACTCAGTATTGCATGGAAGATCCCGAGCAAGCCTTTGTTGAATACGCATCCTCGCGTACCGATGAAGCGAGAGGTAAGTGGTATACCTTTAAGCCCGAGCAAAACAATTTTGGTGACACCTATAATCCGTCATGGAAAAGTCACCCAAACCTTAGGTGGAGACAACCCTAAAATTCTCAAAATAATTTTTCAAACCCACCTAACCGGTTCCAACCCAACGGTTCGATCCCGAACCGTTCCTTCAACAACAATCCTCGAAGCTTTAACAATCAATCAAATCTAGAAGGATTGGTATCCAACTTTATGGCATCTCAAGACGCTAGACTGTCCAAGTTTGAAGCCGATTTCAAACAGAAACAAAGCGAGATGACCAACAAAATCGACACAGTATTGAAGGCCATCACCGATCGAATAGCAGGAGCACTACCTAGTTTCCCAGTTTTGTCTGCTCGTTCTTACCTGAAAATTGATCCTTAATGCTTATCTCACCCCTCCACCTCAATCAATGCTATCAAGGCACATTCCAAGGAGGCAAACATTTCCCAAACAAGCATGCTGCGACCCGGGATGGAAATCGAAGCGCAACAACCGGAAGAACCCGAACCAACTCTTGAAGATGAATTCCAGGATTTGCATCTTAACCTACCGGTTCTCGAAGTCCTAGCTCACGCTCCAATCTATAACGCTATATTGGATAAATACGTAGAAAGCTTAGAACTAGGCAAAAACGGATCAGCATTTGTCCAAGGAGAAGTACCTGCAAAAATGGAAGACCCCGGGCTATTCACCCTACCTTGTAGACTAGGGGACTCAAAACCTTTCGACACCTTGGCTGATCTAGGATCATGCGTAAACATAATCCCACTTTACCTCTTCAAAAAACTTAACATCGGACTATTGGAAGAGACTGACCATATCTTTGGGTTGGCTGACGGAACCAAATCCTACCCCGTTAGGATTGTTAAAGACGTAGAAGTCCACATAGGAAAACTAAAACTATTAAATGATTTCTACGTGATCGATATGAAGAAGGACCCCGAAACCCCTTTGCTAGTAGGAAGAGGATTCCTAGCTACCGCCAACGCAGTTATAGATTGTAGGATGGCCAAAATAGCGGTAGGAGAAGGAATCACTAGGTCGGTATTCGGAGTAAAAGGAGTCGACTTAGGTGAGGAGGAAGCACCTTATTGGACCACACTTGGTTATGTTTAAAATTCCCCAAAAGATGGAAATGCTTGAACACATAGATTTTACGGACGTAAAAACCGATCGCATACCTCCTTTTGCCATAAAAAGTGACGATGACAGCAGCAGAAAAACCCACTACTCTGATAGCTTAGATTTGGGACCCGAATACAAACATGATGAAAATGTGTGTAGAGTTATTTGGAGCTTGATAGCCATGAAGGCCAAGTGAAACAAACGAGAAGTCACGTAAGGACGTGTGACTTCGAGTCTAGCTACAAGACTCATAAATAAAGAAAAACGCTTCTTGGGAGGCAACCCAATGTTTATTTTTCTCGCATATTAGGAGTGTCGTGTGTCTTAATTCTTTTCGTTTATTCTTTTATGTTTGAATTACTTTGTAATCATGATTTGTTTGTTTGTAACTTCGTCTTATTTACAATCAAAGGTATTTTACATAAAATAAGTGTAAGGGAATATATCTGGTTTTTAAGAACCAATTCAAACATAATTAAAATAAATTGTTTAGACTAATTCACGTCAGTTTCGAGTCATATGATTGCAATGATTAATACCAGGTTTTTATGCAGTGCTTTATACAGAAATAACTAATAAAATTGCATGCAAAAATTTTCTCATTAAAAACGAAGAAGAAATCTTCACAGTGCCTGGAGACGGCGTCGGGATTAAAACCCGACGGCGTCGCGTCTCCAGCAATGTGAAGATTCAAAATTTTTTAAGTATTTTTGAAAAATAGAATGTGCAATATTTAAAATTTGTAATTCTTTTATAAACCTGCATAAACCTATGATTACATCATTACTCTCATCCTATCTTTACTGCTTTCATAGAGTCAAAACCCTAAATTCTCGTTGTATATATATCTATCCCGCCGATTTTATGCTTGGTATAGTTGTCTTTGTCTTTGATTACAGGTTATATTTGATGAGAAGAAGCTTGGAAGTTCTTAGGAAGTTTCATTAGACGATTCTTGGAGGACGATTTAACCAGTTATCGCATGTTTCTTCTTTATTATTGAGCAAACCAGTGGAGTATTAGTTTCTTTTACTTGTTTTCTTTTTCCTTTATTTGTTTTTACGGGTACTTCTATAGAACATTTGGGTACAATGTTTCAACTTAAGTGTCGGAGGAAAATAAGCTTACAGAAAAATTTCTTTCATATTCACCCAATTTCCTTTGTTCCTTTAAATGATGGGTAATATATCGAAACATAGCATAAAAAGGTAATTTTGACCCAAATTTAATTTTTTTTATGACAAATACTGACGAAAACTGAGTATTAATAGCGTCTCATGGATAGAAATGTATATGACTAGCACAAAAACCCTCAAAATTCCACCCTAAAAATGTGAGGTTCGCCTTTAGATCTTTAGGAATTCAGGTATCCATTTTTGATACCCAAGATAATTTATACCTTTAGCTTTCTCGAGTTAAGGTTCGAATGCAGTCATATGTGTCTATTCCGTCGTTACGGATGTGTACGTATGGTCTTTGTCGCCTTTTCTGGAGCATTGATATCGGTATTAAATTATATGAGTGTACCGGTAGTATATTAAATTCTAGAACTTGTTTTTGTGATGCATCCTGAGACCGCATAGTAAGTATTAGGATTTGCTAGATAAGAGGCACTAGGATTAACCCATGTTTTAAACTTGTAATTGTTATTATGGTCACATCGATCATATAACTATCCCACACCCTTGCCATGCACTCATTTTTAGTGCAGGATACCCCTAGTACAACCCTCCGAGCCTATCCTTTTTCACGGTTCTTGTAATTTTCTGGTTAAGCCAGACTATTAATGAAGAGCATTGTTAACCCTTAAACCAATTTTTACACTCAAATCGCCTTAGCCTACCTTGTATGTACTTAACCTTTAGTACATTATTGTTTTAACCCAAGTTAATTATTGAGTACACGGTTGCTAAGTCTTTATCCTTATAAATACTATTTTAGGATGATTAGGATTCATGGTAGTATTCATCTTGTGAAGAATTGTTGAAGAAGTAATTTATTACCCCTAATAGAGCTCTATAAGCTCCATGTTATATTGATCCATCTCAAAATGGGTCATTAATTAGATTGAAAATAATCGAATATGTAAAAGTTCAAGTGTAGGAGTGTATCTATAAACCCTCATGATGTATTATATGTTTAAGAAATAGCAGGGCAAAAGTGTATGAAAAAAATGTATATAAAAATGTGTATAAAAAAGAGAGAGTGAAAAAATGTACGGGCTGCAATTTGCTTATGTCTATGTTTATCATAGAGTCAAGAAAAGAAAAGTAAAGAGATGGATGTAAAGTTTTGTAGAGTTTGTATAACTTGTCCGAGTCCTTGGCTTAGCAACCCAACCAACGTGCATTCGTATAAATAATTAGCTAACCCTTCCACTCTAAATTTACCCAAAAGTTACTCCTCAAATGTATCCCATCCATTTCTGTTTTCGTTAATGTTGTCTTACACCTACACCCCACAACCCTTTAAAATACCTCTTTGACAATAATGAATAATACTTGCGCCTAGCGGTGAAGGTTTGATTTTTTGTAAGATTTTTCCTACTACCTTTGTCCTCAAGGGTAGTTTTAGAATTTTCTTTACTTTGGATATTATTACGTATATTATAATTGAGAACAATCAGTGACCTAAATTTAAAAGATTACGACTAGGAGATTCAATATATGGTAGGGATGAGCGCGGTGTCCTTAAGCAATGGTACTTTTATTATGATAATGAGAGACGGGACGTCAAGGGTGAAGATATGGTATTTTTTATTATCTTCAGATAAGGTAATGGGACAGTAAAAGTTATGACACAACCTGAGAAAGGTGATGAGGTGTCATTTTATACACTATTTCAGGGTCATTTAACCCCCTAAATCATGCAAATATGCCCAGATTATGTGCTTAATCGTTTGTTTTCAGGTTTTTAGCACTTGGATGGCATTTGGAGGAAATACATGTGACTTGGAATCATTTGGAGAAGAAACGGACAAGATTATGGACCTACACTAAATCTCTTGAAGATTTATGCATACAGTGCGTGGAGACGGCGTCACAGGTATAAAGCGACGTCGTCATGATCTATCTGGTGACGGCGTCAGGAATCTAGCGACGGCATCAGGACGTGGCCGACTTAAAGAGGATATAGAATCATCTATGTGGCGACGGCGTCAGGACTTCAAAGCGACGTCGTCGCAACGATTTTCCTATATATATTAAACCAAAATTAGGGTTGTAAGGGTGTAACTTTGTATAATTTTAGGGAGATGAACCCTAGTAGTTTTAACAGCTTTTAAGGTCATTTTTAGGGCCTCAGGACCCTATTGTAACTACCTTTAATCCATGTTTTAATCAAGTAAGATTATTTA